>PYWC01000048.1:460250-479953 GCA_003182015.1 Tuber magnatum
TACCGAAGTAAGAGGAAAACACTCAGATCATGGTGGTAGTCGACCACTTCACCAAAATGGCCCACTTCATAGGGTTAAGAGAAAATGCGACGGGAAAGAACGTAGCCCAGGTGTTCCTCCGGGAAGTGTCGAAACTACATGGGCTATCCACAGAAATCATCTCGGATATGGACGCGAAGTTCGCGGGAGAATTTTGGGAGTCCCTCTGCAAACTCTTAGGCATTAAGCGAAAAATGTCAACGGCGTACCGTCCTCAGACAGACGGACAAACAGAGAGAACCAACCAAGTGCTGGAAGGCTATCTCCCGAGCTTCGTAAATTACGATCAGGATGACTGGCACGAACTGATCCAGTTAGCGGAGCATGCCTACAAGAACTCCGTTACGAGTGCGCACGGACTCACTCCGTTCTACGCAAACCATGGATACCACCCACAGACGGAGTGGATGAAGGAGCGAGAAGCTCAAAACCCTGGAGCTACCACGTATACTCACTGGATGAAGGAAATACATGGACAGGCGATGGCCACATTGAAGGCAACCAGAGAAGCAATGGGACAGTACCATGACAAGAAAGTAAGGCCACAACCGGACTTTCAGATGGGCGACTTGGCGATGCTTAACACCAAGAACATCCATACCAAATGAGGCTCCAAAAAGCTTAGCCCAAAGCTATATGGGCCCTTCAAAATTCTGGAGGCACGCGGCAACCGAGCATTTAAGCTGGAAATCTCAGAAGGCTGGAAGATACACCCTGTCTTCCATGTATCATTGTCAGAGCCTTATCGGACGTCTCTTCGACCGGCTCAGGAACAACCTCCCAGAGCGCCAGAGGAGATAGATGGAGACTTGGAATGGGAGGTTGAAAAAATAGTCAAAAGCGGGGTCATTTCATACACTCGCAGGGTTCACGGACGCAATAGGAGGATCCGTGAACTCTGGTACTTTGTGAAGTGTTGGGGGTGCTCGGAGGATGAAAACACCTGGGAGCCACCTGAACATTTGGGGCATGCGGCGGAGTTGGTAGAAGGGTTCCACAGAGAGAACTCAGACATGCCGTGGATATAGAGGAAGGATGACAAGGAAAGGTTTTCCTAGGTGTGACCAAGTAAACGCGCACAGGTTTTTCACCCTATCTTGCCGAGTCCTTAAAGGAGTTTAATTTGTACACTATTAGAAAAATAGATTTTTAGAGATTTGGGCTGAACTCTTAGAGAGGGGAGCTCATGTTACACATAAGACGAACTGGCATAGCGTAATGGGCATGTCACGTGATCATTGGCAAAAGGTCACGTGTTCGATCCCAGGGTCCGTCAGAGTATTTGGAGAATGAGTTAATTTCTACCAATACGACGCTGGCACAAAACCCACATTTACGCCACCACTGAAGGTCGCCGACGGAGGGGTTTTCACTGAATCCTCAAGAGAGGACTTTCGGCTATCCTGACAAGGTCGAGCGAACTAAATCGGTCAGTTGGTTGTGGAGATAAATGCATGCAAAGATCCCTCACCTGTGCCAACGGATGGATGCCAACCGGGGGGAGGTCGCCTACTCCAATAGGAGTCCCCAGCTGCCATAAGGGCAATAAGACCGAATTTGAAGTCCATTGGTGGAGGAATGTGGAGGAAAGTCCTGATGAGGGGACGACGCCCATGAGACGATCGTTCACCCACACCCCAAAGGCATGACAAGGTAGAGTCAGATGAGGGCCTACCGCGTGAAAAGATCAACCCTGAGCGCAAGGAGGCCTAACCGCCATTGGCGCGATAAGATAGGAGCATGCTTCCTACGGGTTGATGCAGACGGATGGGAAATCCACCTCCATTGATAAGTCTGTCACCGGAGCTAATCACTCCGTATGCAGAGAAAGGACCAGTAACTGCTTGCCACAGTGAAGGGGTTCAAGTGGCTATGATTAGCACCAGTGTAGCGAGGAGAGGGGTGGGACACCCTCCTGGCTATCTGAGGAAATCAGAGTCAAGTGGGGTAAAGGTTTTCAGGGTCTACGAGGTTCGCACAGAGGAAAGTGGGAGGAATAGATAGGCCACGAACACCCAGACGCGGAATATAACTATTGAGGTGCCTCCCACGCTTTATAGATCATCAGCGACAGAGAAGAGATCTTATCAATATATTAGTTCTATGATACAAACCCTACCTTCATTCCAAACATTATAAGTGAGCCTTCCTAGAAATCACTTCATCACATATCGGACCTTAGTCCAGACTCGCTTGTCCTTAGAGTTGGCTGCTGCCAAACACGCAAGCAGCAGAGTCCATACAGGATCAAGGGCAGATAGTTCCAAGCACACTATAGTAGATAAGATAAGAGACAGGTAGAGGAGTACAAACAAGACATGTTTGTATTTAGGCTCCAGGGGTACAGGGTCTGGGTACACAGGTTCCAGTGATGCAAAGAAGAAAGAAAGTTTTAATTCCTAAGTGCAAGTGTATGCAGGAAATTACGAGATTGCATAACGAAAGAAAATCACTGAGGGGCATACCCCTTTATATAACAAAGGAAAATTCACTACTAACAAATCCCAACACCCCTAACCCCTTTCTCATATGCGGCCGCACCCTTCTATCACTTTCTCTGGAATTCCATTATACAGAACCTCAGCTTATCTACCTCTTCTATTCCTAGACAACCCTACAACCCCAGCTTCCATATACACAACCGAAAACCTACTGCTATCATACCCCTATCAGGTGGCCAAGACAGTGTGTAAGCTGGTCACTTCAGACTCAGTCAGAAAGCTATAAGAGGAGATGAGACAGACATAATGTGGGAGAAAATAGCACAGGTATAAGCTGAACATGGATCTGATACGATATCATGTTGGGATATGAAGAAGAGTAGCAAGGCAATATTGGATACCCTGCTGAGAGAAGCAGTAATGGAACTCAGAGTCATGGCTCTGGTGAGGAACAAGATAGAGCTGCAACAGTCTGAATGAGAAAGTACTATAGAGAATAACTGTAATGGGTAGAGTGTGTGTAGGGTCAAAGATAAATGGTTCAAGGCACACCATGGTAGACTGGATGAGAAACGGGTACTGGTATACAAACAATGACATATTTGTATCAAGACTTCAGGAAGTCAAGGACAGGGTCTCAGGGTTCAGGGTCAGGGTTCACAGGTTTCAGAGACATAAAGAAGAAACAAAGATGTACGTGTGCCAAGGTTGTGGCTCTGCTACAACCCATGTCTACTCGCTGGCTCGTAGCGGTGGGCACTCTCAGGAGAGTGCCGGACAGCTGAATGGTCTTGGACAGCTCAACGGTCCTTGGCTGTTGCCATAGCAACCTCCTAGCTCAATACAATATCATCTGACATGTTGTTGTAGAAACATGATACTAGTAACTTAATACAATATAGCAATACAGCAACCCAGAAGCAATACTTTTTATTTTACATTAATTTCCGCAACCTTGCCTGCCTCTTAATACTAGTAACTATTAACTTTGATAGCTTCTTTTTATACGCTTGAAATATACATCTCTCCTTAATGTATGCCTTCATTTCAATTATTAATGGCTTATGTTCAGCCTGCTCTGCCCTTTCTTTTGCATTTTGTGCCGTCACAACTGCTTTTCTGCTTTTTCTAGCTCCACATCCTCTCTTTTTTTCACCATTTGACATGCCTCTGAGGCATAGAGAACCCCACCTTTTTGTACCTGCCTTCTGTTTTTACCCCTACACCTCAAATTCCTTGCTTGCTCAGCTGTTTTTATTGCCTCCAAATGCTCCATAGCAAGGGCCCCAGACTGTGCTTAGGCCAACCCCCCCTTTAGAACCAATTTCAACTTTCGCTGAAAGGTGGGGGAAAGATCAGCCATCTGCCTTGTCAATTTCTCACCTCACCTCTTAAGACTTGGTATTGTAAGTACCGTAGTACGTGAAGACATAGAGCCTTGTGGTGGTGGTGGTGAAACTGGTCATGTAGAGAGAACACAAGCTTCTCGTAACTTGCAAATTGCTTTTTCTGAATTATAGGGAATGAGACCGGTAGCTCAAAAAGCAGAGAAGATAGTAGATTTTTAAATGTTTGCTGACGGATAGAATCAATCATATCTAAAAACTCAATCTTGTCAAACTCAGTATATCCAGTTCTGGTAGCTGGTTCTACAGCCTCAGCATGGTAATCCTTATGTAGTTGAAAAACAACCACATTTAACTGTTGTACAAGATGACTTGTATGTGGAGGAAGACAAAAGACTACTATCTTGTAAAGATCGCAGTAGTCCAGAAACTCTTTCATACAGTTTAAGTCAAAGCTATACAGGGGTAGAAGACGATATTGACCTTGTTGGCATAAAAATGAAAATGGCTCAAAGTGTTCGATCCACTTTATTGGTAATATATCATTACTATAACTAGCTTCAGATAAACCAATAAGGTAGTTATCTGGTATGGAGGTAGAGGTATACCAGGGTTTCTGATGTATAGCCCCTGGAACAATTATTATTGGAGGAAGAACATATCCATCTCCACTTATGGTTTCACAGACAGAAACAAGTTCTCGATTAGTGAAACTACCGAGATAGGCCTGACGATTGGGATCTCGTGTTATTACCCATTGGTCGCGACCAATGCCTATTCAGAATCTAGTTTCATCAAAGTTGTAGATATCTCTTATCCCGAATTTATATTGCTTACAAACTCTTTGGTACTTGGTAAACCAGGTGTACAAATCATCAGGGTGAAGAGCATTTTTCCGATCAGTATCAATGGTACATTGCTTGCATATAAAGTACTCGGGATAGCGATCAAGAAATCTTTGCCCCCATTTCTCACTAAGGACTGGTATCGGTAGAGGGCCAGAATGCACATCTTTAGAATTGTATTTGCACAACCTGATACCATTTGAAGCCTCGTACTTGTTCCTACAGAGTCCAACCTGTCCAGATCCTGGCAGATAGTAGCTTCTTAGTCCTCTGATAACTTGGAGTTGGTAGCAGGTCGATCAATCTTTGATTGACGCCCTTGTCAGCATGCTCGTAATCATTGTACTGGAACCTCATACTTCTGCGATATTTTTGAAAAATTGGGATTCTCCTCTCTAGTTGTAACAAGGAATGTGATCACTGCTTGGATTCAGACCTCAATATCTTGATATGGCTCAATACGCAGACTTTAAGAAATCAGTGCTGAGTTGGATAATGATGTTATAGATAGTAGAGATATCTGTTATAGTATATACAGTTAGAATATAGACCAAATATAGAATGTAAAAGATTATAACATGAAGGAGAGCTACTAACTATGACATTTAGTAAGTAAAAGAGTAAAGAAACTGACGAACTAGAGAACTGAAAAGCTGGAGAATTAGAGAGCTGAGGAGCAGGGGAACTAGACAGTTGAAGAACAGGAGAGCTGGGGTGCTGGAGAGCTAAGGAGCTGGAGAAGGGGAGAGCTGAGGTGCTAGTAAACTGGAGAGCTGAGAAGCCAGAGAACTGGAGAGCTGAGAAGTTGGAGAACTAGAGAGCTGAATAACTGGAGAACTACCAAGAGAGAGAGTTTTAAAGAAGTTTAAACCAATACAATATAGGAGTTAGGAAGCCTGAGAGTTATTGATCTATACTATGGTAAAATGGTGTGAGTCTAAAGAGGTTGAACTATTCAATTATGTTGTACTACAATGGCAAAGCAATTGAGCTACTATATAAACAAGGTAGTACTAGTAGCTCATTGAGCTATTGTAAATTAGTATAATTAACTAAACCTCTAGCCTGAATGACAACTCTCAGTCATTCAGTATGACAATATAATTTCTATATGTAAAATCACTGCATCTCTGCCAGACCACAAAATTACTATACTTAGACCGACAACTAAGATACAAGGAACTTCTCTTGACACATTTATCTTATTGGCATGTATGTCTTTTATCACTTTGGTAGATGCCAATACGGAAATTGAGTATTCACTAATAAATGAATACGAATATTTATAGAGTTGTATTATAATGACTATAACTATACTGTCATAAAATAGCTGAATTGTAAAAGAATGCTTAGCAATAAAGTTTCCATGGCAACACCTAAGGACTATTGAGCTGTCCAATACCATTGAGCTGTCTGGCACTCTCTTGAGAGTGCCCACGGTTGCGAGCCATCGCAACACAGTTTCCATGGAAACAGAGTTTCTATGGCAACACCCAAGGACCGTTGAGCTGTCCAAGACCATTGAGCTGTCCAGCACTCTCTTGAGAGTGCCTACAGTTGCGAGCCAGGGAGGAGATGTGGGTTGTGGCACAACCACAACCTTGGTATGAGTAATTCCTAATAGCCAGTTCATCTCCTATTTCGCATTGCCCACAGTCGGGAAAAGCAAGTGTAATGTAAAAGCAAGTGCAATGCAATATAAAAGTAAGTACAATGCAACACAATGCAATGCAATAATTTTTTTAATTTTTTATTGAATAGATGTACATAATACAAGTTATCAAACATATATCTATATCTCCAGATAAGTTATCTGGCCTCAATTCAAGCTTATAAAATCAGCATTTCTAGTAATAGAGTTATCTGATATACATGAAGAATCAGAATCTGATTCACAAGCAAGATCATCATCATCACTCTCAATAATACCAGCTCTGCTATCATTTGGTATTTGTGTTCTATATCCCTCATCAACTGGTTGTTCTTGAGTATATATTTCCACCTCTATTTGTCGATCTCCATCTTGTAATTGTGGATCAATTACATTGCTAGTATTCATAGAACCTGGATCGAGTAACAATAAAGCTTACAGGAGGTCAGGAGGTGCTTGTAGTGACTCAAGATCTACAGCTGTCAGATTCTTTTCTGGATCCAGAATTGCAATCAATAGCTCAGAAGGAATAATTCCTCACTGGGCTTAAATATTGTGGATTTGCTGCTTTCTTTCCCTTTTGGCCTTTAGAGCATAGATTTCCTGATGATTCAGTACTGTTTTTGCCTTGTTGACTGCTACTTGGACACTCTTTTGGGCTCCCTTGATTGCAGCTGACCTCTCCTGTACTTTTTTCTCATGTTGCTTGAGTCATGCTTCCTCAATTTTAAAAACTCCACCTTTCCAAATCACATACCTGGACTTTGCTTTACGTTTTTCTGACTCCTTGATTTGACTTTGAACTTTGCAGTATGTTTCCCCGTGAAGTTGTGCTTTGGCCAGACAAACTTCAGTTCCCTTTGCCCCTTGTTGAAAATGCACTTTCCTAGTCAGACTAAAGATTTCTTCTCAATCGATCTATCTTGCCATTCTCTTCTGACACTCAACATAAGTGCTAGGTGTCTTAGGAAGCTCTATGTTCCCATATTCTTCTAGTGGAACTATACCTTGACATCAGGCACCTTCCGGGTTACTCATAGCAGTTGCTGGCTGCTCAGGAGTACCTTTTGCCTTGTTGTTATAATAGCGCATTTTTTTCAATGCACTCTTGAAAGAAACTAGAAACATCCCTGAATTCTTAAAGGCGTTTTTAATTGTATATGGGTGAAATGTCTGCTTACAAATAGAATCCAAGTTGCGAAAAAGGAGGAAATTGTATATTCAATTTCAAGAGTACAAAGTACAGTCGTGTCCGTTAAATAATTACACCCCCAGGCAACAATCATGACAACCACAATCAACCAATTCAACCACAAAAAAAAAAAAGATACAAATTCAATTAAGAAATAGATGAGAGTAAATATCATAAGCTCCAAAGAAATCCTGCTACCATTTTGTGTGACCCCCATCTGCATCCAAAACAGCCTGAATTCTCTCAGGCATCCTCTCTATCCAAGCATCCAATGTCCCTTGGGAAATTAAATCCCACTCCTCCTTTGCTGCCTGAAATAATTCAGCAGCACTATGAAGCCTTCTCTCCAGTCTGGAGAATCGCTTGGTAAGGGCTCTTTTGAGTAGAGCCCAGGTGTTCTCAATAGGATTGAGATCTGGTGAGTTGGGTGGCCAAGGAAGTTTTTTGTAACCACAGTCTGACTCCAATTTTCGATTTTCCTCACCACCATGCCAGGAGGCATTGTCTGCAGCTAGGTAGATGTTGTCAGAAGGTCTATCCAGACCTTCTATAAAAGGGATGAGGTATGGCTGGTGGATTTCAGTTGCATATTGGTGGGAATTGAGGCCAAGTCTGTCTCTTTTGCTGGTCCTTTCCTCCTCCCCCCTCTTTCTCACAAGAATTAACTCAGTCCTGCCACCCTTCATGATTGCAGCATACACCCCAATACTAGTCCTCCCAGACTTAAAGCTAGGCTTTAAGTTTTTTTCTTCCAACTCTTCACCAGCTCTTACTCTGACCCTCCTCCCAGCCGGATTTGGATCATAAATAATAGTGGCTTCATCAACAAAGACAACCCAATTCCATGCCCCTTTCCAGTTCTTCCTTCTCCTAGCAAACTCCTTTCTCTTCTCCTTTTGTCCTTTCCTCCAAAAAGGCTTTTTCCTAGGTATCAGAAGCCTGAAACCAGCTTCAGATATGATCTTATCTATAGTGGTTCTGCCAAGGCCAATATTCGCTTTTTGGGTAATGTCGCGTAATGCTAAATGAGGCTCAGCATCAATAATTGCCTCTACCGCTCTTCTTTTGGTGTCCGTAATCTTGGTGGGTCGGCCTTTCTTGGAAGCATAATGGGTGTTTCCCCCTCTTGAATTGGCTCTTTGGACAACCTTGGCAACAGTCTCCTTGCAGACCCCAATAGCCTTAGCTATTTTATTATAACCCATATTGGTATGCTTATGCAGGGCATAGATTTGCTGATTCCTGTCTTCTTTTTCTCTTCGGGTATGTGGTGGTGCCATGGTGGGTGATGAGGTGGGGGAGAGGTGTCGTTGCACCGTTGCCGGGCAGGGGTGTAATTATTTAACGGACACGACTGTACATTATTGATAGCCTTGGAATGATAATGCCTTCAAGGACAGAAGACATCAGCATCGAGAGGTTGAAGGACATGGGTCATATAGGATAGAAATTCAAAGAGAAGAATGTGATTCTCATAATATTTAATTATAAAGTCATCCTCACAGTGAGAATTATGGCCATTGAGGAGAAGCAGATACTAATATTTATCAGCCCCCGTACCTACATGCTTAATGAAGTGATTAAGCCAGGCAGGTGCTATATTCTCATTGATATATCCAGTTGGTAATACAGTAATTACTTCAGCTCTGGTTAGGTTTTCGTGTATACAATTTTCCATAATCTTCTCACCTGGGCAGATGAGGACAGGAGGTAGAGGCAGATATCCATCTGCGCATATTGCTTCAATAATCATAACAGACTGGCGATTCTCTGGACTTGAGATATATAACTCCTTGACTTCTATAGGAACAATAACAACTTCCTCAGCAGAACATCCAATTCTTATGCCTGATTCATCCATGTTGAATATATACTTGGCCTTATCAATGTTATACTTTGACAGTGTGTTCTAATAGTTGACAAAAAATGTTTTCAAGTTCTCTTCTGTGTATGTCATGATTTGAGCTCTGACGATAGGCTTTATTTTAATTGTATGAAGACTTGGGTTTTTCTTCAGCCATTGCGGAAACTAAACTCAAGATGCAGGGTCCAGCTGTTCTGCTTAGCGAAGATGGCTGATTACTGCAAAAATAATTGCCGGGGTTGCTGCAATTTCTATCTCCCATTGCTCATAGCAGGATCGATAAACTTCTTGTTCCTGTGGCTTCGTCAGAGTAATATTGTTGCCACCATGATGATTAAAGGTTCCTTGTATGTTGCGTACTTGTTTTCTCTGACATGGCAGGCATGATCGAATTGAGATGGCATTGACATTAAACATTTCCACAGTGGTACTTGCAGTTTTGGTAGGTTCCTCCTCAAGCTATTTCAAGGCTCTATCTAGTCGTTGCTTGATTTCTGGCTTTTCGCTGATATCTGTTATCGCAATTGCTGATTTGGTATTGCTAGTTGGTTAATGGTGATTTGTTGCTGCTAATTGATTATGAAGGTTAAAGAGAAATTCACTGGTAAGAAAAAAGATTTAAATACTTTATTTTTAACCTATATTATTTACATTAAAATCAGTAACAAAAAAACTAAAAAAAAGTAAGCATTAAACTGTATTCTATTGTATTGCACTTGCTTTTATGTTGCATTGCACTTGCTTTTGCATTATACTTGCTTTTCCTGACTATGAGCAACACAAAATAGGAGAGGAACCAGCTATTAAGTACAGCTGTTGGCAGGAAATTACCTGATTGTATAAGAAAAGTAAACCTCAGAGGGGCACACCCCTTTATATAACAAAGGAAAATCCTCTGTGGACAAATCCCAATACTCCTAACCCCTTCCTCCTATACAGCTGCAATCTTCTATCAGTTTCCAATTGGTTCCATTATGCAAGACCCCAGCTACACTACCCTTGCTATCATAATGCAACCATTCCAACATAGATCTCTATATGCACAACAAACACCCCTATGCTGTCAGATCACTTCCAGGTGGCTGTGACAATAACTCAAGTGTAAACCTGACATAGATCAAATATGATGTCGTGTTAAGATATAAAGGAGTGTGGCAAGACTATACTAGATACTATCTTGAGAGAAGCAGTAATGGTACCTAGATTCAGAGCGCTGGCGAGAAACAAGTTGGAGCTATATGCATCAAAATGAGAAAGTACTATAAAGAGTTACTTGACCATAGGTGAGATGCAATAGAGCGTAACAAGGTAGCAATACATTACCCTGGTTCAAGCAGGTTTTACAATAGATGTAAGAATATACAAGATACAGGTGATCCAAAATGGACCTCACATATGTTTGGATACAACAGCGACACATTAGATATAGGGTATTTTTTTGCTGATATGGGTTTGAACAGTTGCCTAACAGTTGAAGAGGTTGCTTAGCTGAGGTTCCACATAACGGAACCTCATGGAAACTGATAGAGGATTGTAGCTATATATGAGAAAGGGGTTAGAGGTGTTGGGATTTGTCAGCAGATGAGTTTTCCTTATTATATAAAGGGGTATCCCCTTTGTAATTTACTTTCCTCATGCAATCTGGTAATTTCCTGTCTACACCTGTACTTGGAAATTACATCTTTGTCTCTTCTTTGTGTCACTGGAACCTGTGAACCCTGACCCTGAATCTTAGAACCCTGTCTCTGATCACTTCCAGTCCTGGTACAAATATATCTTGTTTGTATATCTGTACCCATCTCTGATCCTGCATGCTGTGGTATGCCTTGAACTATCTGCTCTTAACCCTGCATGGATCCTGCCTATTACAGAAGGTACCATGTACCTCAAACACAGCAGAGTAAGTATCTGACAACCTATCCTATTTTCTAAATCTCTTAAGGTCTGTTTAGCTACAACCATTCCATTTTATTCTCCGGTGGAAATTGCTGTATAGTTCTATTAGTTAACAGTTATTTTGTACAGGCAAACCAAATGTAATAGTTGTATCCAACCAGACTCTTACTGTATAGAATAGATTTTTCAGATTTGGCTATCTGAGATATTAAAATATAACTAAAGGAAATAGTAATATCTAACAATTCACAAGTAGAGAGCAAGAGTTCTTGATAATCTAGCTGAGTGTGCTATATACTTTTTTCTGCCTACAAGAATATTAATTATACAATTTAATTTTTGGATACTGCCTCAAGTATGTTTTTCAACCTTCAGGTTCAAGTTCCTCTAAATCAATTTGTACCCTCTTCTTGCTCCTGCCCTCATTATCCAGCATTGGTGTATATTGATATTTACTAATAAAAGCTTAACTATAGAAAGCCCAATCTAAATTCAAATATTTCAAGTTTAGAATCACTTATTGAAACTTTTCTAAGGTTTTGAAAATTAAAACCAATAAATAAGCTCAAGGTCAATTTATCGTACTCTGTGGGACTGGAATGGTGGAGGTCTAATTCATCAAATTTGATCTTGTTCAAGAGTTAAATTAAGATCTGGACACAATAGGTTTTGGTACATACATGCTAGGACCTATGAGAAGGCTCTAAATGTGTCTACCACAATGTTTCTATTATCCTACAGTTGCTGTCTGTTGGTAGCTAGGTATATAACCTATATATAAATATATAATATGATTCCAGTATCATAATAAAAGAAATGTACTCCCTCTTAGATTGTCACATAAAATTCTGATTTTTTTACTAGTAGCTAGAAGTAATTCTAATAAATCCAGTCCTCTGAACTCCAATAATATGAACATATATAGCAAGCTTAATATTATAAATTTTTCAGTTTTGTTAATTGATAGTCCTGAATATTAATATAAAGTCATAAAACTAGATTAGTCTATTGCTATGCAAAATCCTATCAACTACGAATTGACTGTCCTAATATGGATTTTGACCTTTCATTCATAACTTAGACCCCTAATATTTGTAGAATAATTGCTTTAGCCCGACATTCAACTATGTAAATCTCTAGATCAAACTCTCTGCCAAAAGAAATCTACAGAGTTTTTCTCATTCATCATTGCTATATAGATATATATTGAAAATTACTATTTTCTATAGAAAATGGAGAGCAAGTTTCTTTTGTCCTCAAGCTTGTAAGTTACAGCATGTATGTATGTATATATCAAAAGATAGATGATAGTTGATGCACCTGCTCTGTAATACTACAAGTACTGTATATAGGTTATAGACCATAATATGGTATCGACAGAATCTACTTGAGTATGATACAATAGACCATACAAATAACGCAGTATTATCTTATCAATATGATTAGAAGAGAGAAACCCTGAATAATATGAATATGATTCTACCCTATCTACTTAATATTACAGTTTGAGAATGAATAACCATCAACCATGCAGTACAGGAAAATGAAACAGTAGCTGTGCACTATAATTGCAAAGACTATGAATGATTAGCTATACAGAAGTGTCAACAATATAAGATGTAAAATAATATGATATATTAATTTAATACAACAGTTTCAGAGTCTGAAACTCTGCAATGACTTCTATATATCTTTGTAATCTGCTCTCTAAAGTCTGCAGTACCATAAGCAATATCTTTATAGTATGCTTGTATCATTTACTCAGTGCATGCCCAAAACTTCCAGATTAATGTTAGCTTAACTGAATTTAGACATTCCAGCACTATTTAATGCAATGTTCAAATATTGTATCCACATCTCTGGCATGCAGAATGCTTTGCTGCCCCCCCCTAATAATACTCTATAAAATTAACTACATAATAATACATTGGAAAAAAGTAAACTAGATGTCCTCTTATTTTTACCTCTTCCTCCAAACCACTCCTTTGAGCCTTAAAATCTGGTTTATTTGTAACCAATACTCTAGCACAGCAAGTATCTCCATTAAGACATATTTTGTTTTTTTTTACCATCAGGCCTGTGACATTGTACTTGTAATCCTGGTCTCCACAATCCTCTCTCTTGTAGTACTATTTGAAGTCCCTTTGGAGAACCATCAGGCATTGCCATTACTTGAACCTTTCCTGTTAAAGAGTTTATACCTGGTCAAAGCTGTACTTGCCCTCCTCCTGGATGTAAATGCATTGCACCAGCTGTTAATGCATCTTTTGTGTAAGCTGAATAACTGATAACATTGTCAAATAGGAAAAGAGCTTGGCAACTAGAAAATGCAGGCTCAAATAAGAGAATTGCAAGCTTTGAAAACTAATCAACTAGGTGATCTCCATTTCACCATACATCTCCAATATGTTCAATTGAGTATGAGATAAGATGGATGTCAAGGTGCTTGGGGCCCTTATCTAATAATCTATATTGAAGAGTTAAATCAAAATCTGTATCTTCAGGAACTATGAGTTGTACTACCAGAGTGAGAAAATCTGACACCATAATGCCTTTCCTATATGATTTCTTCCTTAATAGAATATTATCATATTTAATCCAAATCTTAGACCATCAATTATTAGTATTTAATGTGGACTCAACATGGATGATAAGTATAATTGGTTTTACTTTATATGTAAGATTCTCAGGAAATGCCATCTCAAGCTCTTCATTCTAATTTGAATCAATCAGCTCCCAATGCACTATTCAGTTCTCAAGTTTATTTAATGCAGGCAAGAAATGCTCTTGCCTGTATTTGACAACCTCAGTCTACTCATACCTGTTTTAGTAAATACTCTTTCTCATATTCTGCAATCTATAGTCTATCTCCCACAACCATTTTACAGCTGTATGACTGTTCAAAGTATCCTGAATGTCCTGTCTCTCTACCTTAAGCTAGACCAACTAAATTTTAGTTTCTGCTGTATTTGCTAATAGTGGATTTTTTAACTCTAGCTGTTTCTCAAATAGTAGTATTCCAGTCTACCAATATGATAAAATACCATATACAATACTCTGGCCGGAAATATTTTCTCCTACCCCAGGTAAGTATTCTCAAAAGGCCAGCTTTATTTCTTTATCATCAAGTAGCCGATAGAGCATCGGGGATTTTCCCTGATAAGAGGAAGAGACATGCTAGTCCTTAATCCAACTCTTTTCATATTGGATAATCCTGTTTCATACCTGTTCCCCATGACCTCTAGTTACTGCAACAATTGATACTACCTTCCTCCGAGCTCTCTTCTAAAAGCGCTTCAGCAATCTATATTTTTCGAATCGAAGGAACTCTAGGACTTGTATATAGCATACAAGATCCTAACCTTTCGTCTTTCTTTCTTTACAGTTTAATAGCTTTTGCATATCATAAATTCCTGGGATATCGGTTAGCCTTTTCAATTTATAAAATACAATTGGAATTTAATAGATATGCCTTTTGTCAGGATCTAATACTTAAACCTTAGTGATTGATACTTGTATAAAACTGGCCAGCTTTTCACAGCTTTAGCCAAATTGTCTCTTCAATCATCTTTTTCCTCCTTCCCGTCTTACTGTAACGTGTTGGGGCCAGGCCCTAGTCACGTAGCGGTACGATAGGAGCAGATGGCAAAATGATCAAAACGAAGAGAGCACTGCTAACTAAAGGAGGCTTCGAATGGGGTGTAATAGGAGATAAAAGAAGTAACAATTCAACCAAGTATATTTTAAGAATACTGTCTGTCGAAGTCTGCTGTTTCCATCGCGGGAATCAGCGTTCTTTAAATACAGCATATCGCTTATCTCCAGTATGAGCGATATTGCAAAACAATATGTGTATCAACCAATAGCACACGAAACAATACAAGTATCAAACGATACTGTGAAACCAAACATAAAACAATGTGTGTATCAAAGGATAGCACACAAAACAATACAAGTATCAAACGATACTGTGAAACTAAACATAAAACAACCTAGTACCCGTACTGGTTACACTCCCAAAATAAAATAACAATTTCACCAAATAAAACAACCTAATGAAATCCTAATAGCCGGTAACTCTGCTATTCTCTTGAAAGGCCACTTAGGACCCATCCTCATCGTCATCGCTATCCCACAACAATCTCATGTCGTCCTGCAACATCTGTTCCGCACCTTCTAACCATCTCTCCAAACACTCCCCACATGGTGCTCCGCGCACAAAGCAACCTGACTCCCAGTAGTGTGGCAGGTCCATGAAGTTCCGTACTATTCAGTCCTCCCATTCCTCCATCTCGACATCGATTCGTCCGCAATCTCCGCAGTGATCGATATAAATTATTTTCCAGTATACGTCTTCTGGAATGATTTCTCGGTAAAGCAGGTACCCCAAAATGAGGTCTTGTCCCTTTATGCTGACTTCTGCGTAGGTTGACATTTTGTTTCCCTTCGCATAAGAATAAGTTTGTAATAGGGTGAAGGTTTTGTAGGAGGTTAAAGGTTTGCAGGTCTGGTAGTGTGATCTGTTTTCTTCGGCAGTTTAGAGGGCTGGTGGCTGGTATTTATGTTTCGGTGGTGACCTCGCTTAGGTGTTGGCCTCACTTAGGTCTTCATGGGAAGGAGGGTGCTGCTTAATTTCGGTTTCTTCCGTCTCCAGGCAACTATCACAGTTTTCTGTGCTTAGGTAGCACCCGCTACCGAAGCGGAAAACATCTGACACTCATTGTCCCCACATTCGTCCCGTCGATTCTGTTGTTATTTCTAAGCATTTGTTGCAGAAGTGTATAAATAGAAGGTGTGTAAGGTATCGTCTAGGGATAATATCACGGTTCACCAACAGTCCCATTAGCTGATGGCGCAGTCTCCAAAGCACTTGCTCATAGTTTGACATCGTAAGGCTGTTGGATGGAGAGTTCTTTCCTTTCGCTATTGCCAGTACTCTGCCCCGGCCAGTCGGGCTAAGTATGCCGCTTTATCTTCCATTCCACGATTTTCATCTCCGCTGCTTACGAAATCGCTCGCGAAGTGGGCTGACCAAAAGCCGTCCTGTATCCCTTGGTCCATGTCCGGGCGCAGGAGTTGGATTTCTGGTAAGGTTGGGCTCCACGCCACCGTCACATTGTTTATCGTAGGGGGTAGCTCGTCCTCTGGTTTGTTGTCTTCCCACCATTGATTAACCGCTTCCATCGCATTTTCCAATCCCTCAAGGGGTTCCCAGCTGTTTTCTGTTTCCTAGTACCCCACCCATTTCCCTAGGAATTGGTCACGGTCATATCGTCTTCTGTGGTCTCGTATGGTTTCCACTTCCCATTCCAGTTTCTCATTTACCACGATTGGGGGTGGTTTTGTGTGGCTCCTGGCAGGGAAGGAGATATCATCATTAGGGTGGTATCTTTTCACGGTGGATGCATGGAATGTCGCTTCCCGGTTTCTGTACATTCTGCCATCCATTTCTACCATGTAATTTTGTGTATGCTCATCGTATCCGATTATCTTGAATGGTCCACGCCAGCGCAGTTGCAATTTCTTGCTACGTCCTGATCCTGTTGCGAATAAACTTCCGTATACCAGTAACAAATTACCCTTTCCTAGCGGTGTAAGGTGTCTGCGTCGTTTTGCTGCCGTTCTCGTGCTTCTAAATCGTGACATTTTAATGGCATGAAATGCCGTGTTCCGGATTACTTGCTGCCTGTTTCGTAATTCGTCGGCAGCCAGTACTGCGGAGTTCTTGAAGTTTGCTAGGGGCAGCAGTGGGTAATTCTTTCCAAAAATGGCTTTATATGGTGATATACCGAGAGTTTCTGACCATCCTGCATTCAGGTATGCTGCTGTCTCTAGTATGGCATGAAACCAATTGTTTTGTCTGACGTTGACTAGGTTTCGGAGAGCTGTTTTCAATTCTCGAATTTTCCTTTCAACCTGTTCATTCGTTTCATGATGGCCTGGTGCTGCCTTGATATGTTCGATGCCTAACGATCGACATTGTTGTCTCCACACATGTGACTCAAATCTTGGGTCCGCATAACTTACTAGAGATGTTGGGTAGCCATGGGGTGTAAATATTTTGTTGCATAAAAGTTCCCAGCTTGTTATTGCCGTTACTTGCTTTGTTGTAGGTATAAGCCACATGAATCCTGAAAACCTATCCATCACAACTAGGATCCTGTCGCATCCCCATGAATTGTAGAAGGGACCCGCAAAGTCAATGGCTATTGATTTGAAGATTTCCGACGGCAGGGTAATTGCTTGAGCCTTTCCTTCCGGCAATTTTGTAGGCTCCTTATTTACCTGGCATGTGTGGCACTAGACCACATATGCTCTAAAGTCATTCCGCATTTCAGGCCAAAATAGGTACTCCGTTGCGTACCGTAAGTTTCATTCAACACTGTGGTGGCCTTTGTTGCGAATTTCACTAATGACATATTCTCTTAACGTCGTATTTCCGTATACGAGGCCTTTCGGGACATACAGGCAGTCTTCCCCGTATCTGGTTTTTGCGTATAGCATTGCGTTTGCAACCTTGTAACAGGACAAGTCTCCTGTGGAGTCCATATTCTCATTTACCTTCTTCCAAATTGGTTCTTTCCGGTATGCTGCTACCATATGTGCTCTGAACGTTCCAATTATTTCATAGACTGTTTGTAAGGTGTCGTGTTCGTCTTCTATCTCACTTCCTCTGGTTGTCTCAGGTAGGTCATCCTTCTCATTGTCTTCTAAGACATCGTAAAGCCCGCGCTGATATTCTGTCATTGTCGCGGGCATTACTGAAACTATCGTCTCATTGGTAAGGCTTTCTAGCCATTCCACTCACCTAATTGGTGGTGGGCTATCAGGTCCTGGCATTCGGAATACCGCTATTGCCACGGTCGTAAGGTTTCCTATTGGTTCTGTCTCCGGCATCTGGAATGCCGAGGCTTCCGGGTTTAGCAGTGCCAGAATTGCATAAGACCTGGGCGTCGGCTAGGCAAGGGTGGATGGTCCTTCTTCCGCACTAATTGGTCTTCCGCCAGTGGTTTGTTGCCATTCCCAGTCATTGATTTCAGGGGACTCCGGAGGGCTCGGGTCGATTTCTGTGCTTGGGGGGCTTGGTCCTTCACTAAGTCGGTAAGGGGTCGATTTTCCCCGTCGTCTAGGATGGTTGTTCGTGAATTTCATCGCAGTTTGATGATATGGGCAATGATCCACGTAACAGTGTGAGTAGTGTAGGGCGCTATGTTGGAGTTCTTCCAGTGGTGTACTTCGCAGGGTACACTAGTTACCCCGATCGTTTCCTACAGTGATTAAGCAGGGGCTTTCGGGGGGTACAGGGGCCTTGTTGGGGTACTCAGTATAGGAGAAAGGAGGGGAAGTAGGGGAGAACTCATGCATGGGCTCCATTGTATTTGATTCTTGCTCGTAGACTGTGTTATCTAAGATGTCATCCGATTCCTGCGTATAATCGTGGACATAGAGTGGATTCAAGTCTGATTCTCCCTCATATATCCGGGAAAGGGCATCAGCTAAATAGTTCATGCTTTCTGGTGCGTAGACTATTTTTGCGTCGTGTTTTCCCAAGGCACTTAGCCATCTCACCTGCTTCCTGCTAGGGTTCTTTGCCATTCGCATGTGTGTTAAGGGTTGGTGGTCTGTGACTATCGTGAAGGAGTTTCCCATTAGTACATTGTGGAACCGATTAAGTGCTTCCACTATTGCTAAGGCCTCTTTATTGGTGGTCCCATAGTTCATTTGAGCATTGGTGAACTTTCTGCTGTGTAACGCGGCTGGACGTGCCGTCTCATAAGTGGGTCCCTGTCCTACCCATGCTCCAACTCCTAAATCTGAGGCATCTGTAACCAGCCAAATTAGTTCCTCGCTCCGTATGCCTATTGGTCGTATAACTTGGTGATCGATAATTCGCTTTCGGACCATATCAAATGCGGTCTGGTCGGTCGTTGTCCATACGAATTGGGTGTTTCCCGTCAGGTCGGTTAGCGGTGCTGTCAATGTAGCATAGTGTAGGAGAAACTGGGCCACATAATTCACTATTCCTAGGAATCGTTGCAATTCCTTCCTGTTTTTTGGTGTTTCCCATTCTGCAATGGATAATATTTTCTGGGGGGAGGCATGGATCCCCTCGTTGTCCACTATGTGTCCTAATACTTCCAATTTGTCCACAAAAGGTACTGACTTCCTTTTCCTCACATAGAGTTTTGCTTTCCTGGGTCGATCGCATACTTGGCGTATGTGTTGTTCGTGTTCCTTTGATGTGTCTGAAAATATGAGAATATCATCAATGTATACCCATACAAAATGATGTAAATATTCTCTTAGGAGGTCCTCCATTATTCGCATAAATGTTGCTGGTGCATTCATGTCTCCTTGGAGCATTACTTTGCTCACAAATCCTCCGAACGGGGTTTTGAATGAGTTGAACTTAACACTGTCCTTGTCCA
>PYWC01000048.1:486463-535866 GCA_003182015.1 Tuber magnatum
TCAAACGATACTGTGAAACCAAACATAAAACAATGTGTGTATCAAACGATAGCACACGAAACAATACAAGTATCAAATGATACTGTGAAACCAAACATAAAACAACCTAGTACCCGTACCGGTTACACTTACTCTACTTCTTCCTGACATCCTGACTCTAATACTTCTTCCTCTACTATTTCTTCACCTTCAACTTCTCTTACCTCCATCTCTGCTATCCCTACCTCCTTACTCCTCAATACTTCATTCTTCTATATCAATATATCTACCTCTGGTGCCCTAGCTCTCTCTTGATATTCTACTATCTAAGATGCTACTAATCTGTACTGCAATTTAGCTTGCTTTTTTCTTCTCCAGATCATTTGTCGACAAGAGATTCTTCCTCTTCTTTCTGTGCTACATATGCTCACTATCAACTCTGATGATTCTAAATATCATCAAGTTAGTATTAGATCTACCCTGTAATCATTATATACAAAGAGCTAAGAGAAAGAATTACCAGGATATATACTTTACTCATTTGTAATCTTATTATTTGGGCTCAATCCTTTCCCCTCAAACAATAAATTAGCAATCTTTTTGGGTCTGCTACCAAGTTGACCTGCCAGGTGACTCTGTCTCCTGCATCTTCCAATTCTGACCATTATGAAAATGCTGAACTCAGTTGTAGTATGTTGTATATACTATAATACTCTATATAATTTACTTTTAAACACTAGTTTATATGATTACTCAGCAAGTTTATGTTGCATTACAATGCCAAGACCTCAAAATTTACACCAAATATTAAAGGCCCCCAAAAAAGATTACTACTCCCTCTAGTTTCTAATATGAAATTAAAAACCCGTACTTTTATTCCACTTTACTTGATCTATATTTCTACAGTTTTTTAATATTAATTAGACTACTATTGGGTGTGTTATATTCCATTGAAACCCCCTCTAAATGAGGTTGACGCTTATATGTTCTTGCACTATAGGCCATATTTTGAAGCCTTAATACGGGTTCCGTTGATTCGCTTTTTTTTTTTTTTCCTTGTATCGGTGCCTTGTCTGCCCAATTCCGTAAGTCAAGTTAATCAGCATCACAATCGCCTTCTAAAAAAGAGTGGGAAGCGTTCCAAGTGCGGCTGCCTTTTCTTCCCTCTCAACGGAAGCTAAGCTAAGACTCCCCCCCCATCCCATTCCTCCAAAATCTATCGACCCATCCATCCCTTTGGTTCCTCTCTCTCTCTCCCTCCCTCTCTCTTCCGGCTTCCTCACTCACTCGTCTTCATCTCTTTCCTCTTTTTCTTCTTTATTTTCCGAAATCGCTTCCGCTCGTGCTTCCGCTCCAGCGCTCGCACCCAGCGAAACAATCATTCACCCTACATCGCTTTTTGTCCCTTGTCCCAACCGCCTCCTTCCCTTACTGTAACCCCTGCCCACCTATCGTACCTATCGTACCTACCACATTCAACATCGCAATATCCAAAAGGAAACAAGAAGAAACTTTCCCCTCCCCCCATACCAAACCACGAGAAAATCAATAATCATGGGCATGCCAGTGTGGAAAGAACCTGTTGAGAAGAGGGATATCGATGCCGTGCTTGATCCTCGTCGTGCCGCCGTGACTCGTCGTTCGGCGCCCAGTCGTCGAATCAGATCTTCCCAAACACTAATGAATCTATTGCGGGACGACTTTGCGCGCGAGACAAACACCCTTTCCAGCATTGCGGGGGGTGAGGGCAGACGTGAGCGCCCTTATCCATGGAGCGAGTTGAGTGCACTCCCGGGTCCCGTGCCTGACCCAGAGCGCACTGGATTGCGCGTGACACTGGCCGATGCGGAGGCTAGGGTACCGTCTAATGCAACCTCGGGCAGAGGGGGTGTAAGAAGAGTTCGCTCGCCTCTACCTGTATTCAGAAGTGAAAACAACCGGTTGCCTTCATCTGCTTCCGATATTTACACCACGCGCTTCCCCCCATCGTTCCCGGAGAGGCAGCAGCAGGAGGATCTACGTCGAATTCGCACTCCTCTTTCCATTTCCGCGGCTGCTCCCCCCTCCTCCTCCTCCTCCTCCTCCGATGGTAGCAACAGCAGCAACAGCACTGCTTCGCGCCGCGCTGGCGCCGAGGAAGGCCCTCAGCGCCCGTCCCAATACTTTTCCCGTTACGAATCCTATATCGATGAAGCGGAAAGTGGAAGGCGTGATGAATTCTCCTACCTTCCGGGCCCTTCCGCCAGGCGTNGTATCCCCACACCTGATAAGAGCATTATGTCTTTTCAGGAATGGCATTCCAATCAGGGCGTCATACTTTGCCAAGTTTCCTACCAACATCTCCTAATTAGTCCATTTCTTTTTTCCAATTCCTACGGTCAGTCCACATTTCTTGTGGCTTGAAGACTGGGATCCTTTCATAGCCATATTGACTGTTGTTGGTTGGGGTAGAGGCTCTGTAGGGATGCCATGGGTGGAGCTAAAGGTGGCGCTAATTATGTCGCAGCCGATTGTTCCTGTGTTGAATAGTACCTTTGCTGGGTGGCCTTCTATGTAAATCGTTCCTTCCAGAGCGTCACGGGGCCTTATTGCCAACGTTGGTTGCGTTCGTAGGCTTTCCATTTCCACTGAGTTAATTTCCACCTTGTCATATTTGGTTACTTCCATGTGGTTTGTGTTAGCCTCTCACTTAGTGGCCTTTCCTTTTCCTTTTTTAGAATAGCAATCTTTTGCGTTGTGCCCCTTTTTTCCGCATTCGAAACATGTGCCTTCCTCACGTCGTTTCTGCTTCTTGTCTTTCTTGTCCTTTGAATCCTTGCGATATGGTTTGTCCTTTTTCGTATTATCCCACGATGGTGATCCCTTGCTATTCCTTTCCTTTGGTATGTGGGTTCGGTAGACTCCTGTTTCATACAGGAGAGCATCCTTCCGTTTGGCCCGCTTGACTATCTTGTCAAAGGAATCATCATCCTCCTCCATGGGTTCTACTTCCTGACGTAGTCTGGGATGCATTGCTTCATACAATCTTTGTCGCAGCATATACTGAGACACTGTCCCAGTAGGCAATCGTAAATAATACATAAAGAGATCCGTCGCGACAAGGGTTATTCTTTCTGTTTTGCCATTTCGTACTTGCTGGATATCCTTGAACCTTTTGTATAGTTCTNGTAGCAACAGCAGCAACAGCACTGCTTCGCGCCGCGCTGGCGCCGAGGAAGGCCCTCAGCGCCCATCCCAATACTTTTCCCGTTACGAATCCTATATCGATGAAGCGGAAAGTGGAAGGCGTGATGAATTCTCCTACCTTCCGGGCCCTTCCGCCAGGCGTTGGCTGGAGATTGATGGGCTGGGGGATAGAGAGCGTAGTTTAAGGTCCATTCCCCCGCAAATGCCATTTTATGATGCTGTCGGACTAATTGCCTTGGATGATAACAGCCCCGACCCCGCTCACTGGGGGTTGGTCGCTAACGGCTTAGGATTTCAAGCGGCATGCGACTTGTGGGAATCCGATTCGGATGCCGATGGCAACCCTCTCGCCGGTGAGGTGATGTGGGATCCTCCACAGGATCGTGAGGAGGCCTTCAGAATACGCCGTCTACTCTCCTCCCGTACTGGAGGCATCGACCGTTTGATCGAACGTCTTTAAAAGCATCATTCAATCAATCGATCAGCCAAAAAAAAGTTTTCAAAAACATGAATCTCCCTTTTTAGTTTCCCTTCTCTCGTTCCCCTCTGTTTTGTTCCTTTTTCTTTTTTCTTTTTTTCTTTTTCTCTTTTTTTGGTTACTCTTTTGTCAGGGCTCTTTTAGGTTTTGGGGGTTTGTTTTTCTCTTTTTCCCATTATGTTTGTGTGTTATCATTCTATCATACTCTTTGAGTTTTCCCGGGAATAAGTGCCCGGGTACGTTAGGGCATATTTCAAGGTGTTTATTTTTCTTCTTCTTTGCCCTTTTCACCCGTTGTTATTACTTGTCTGCTTCCGATTATTCACTTGGCCCTGCTGTCCTCGCTTTTTTCTGGCAAAGAGCAAGGCTTGTGCTCGTTGTGTATTTGCTTTTGTGCCGAACGGAAGAATCAGTTGTTTGTGGCGGATAGTTATAGACAACTTTATATTGGGGGCATTTGTCTATACTATCAGAAATCAGAAGAGTAGTTGCGGGCACGACTAGTTATGGGCTTTTAGACGTGTATCCTTGCTATCCTCCTTTTACCATAATAGCGGAAAAAAACGGTAGTATAGACTGTGTTCCGGGAGAATGGTGTGATTGTGGCCTATCTCTACGCTCTAACGTGATTCTCGTCGGTGGTGTTTGGTGTTTGGTGGTGGGTTTTCTTCGGGGAAATACTGTAAGTTAGTAGTAACCAGAATGCTCGAATCAGAGCTACCGGTACTGCACGCTATCATGCCGGTGCGGTTCGGGTGATAGGCTGAAGTGAAACCGCAAGTCTTGTTATGCTCTGCTCCTATTGGAGTGTTTCATTCCTTTTACTGTAGGTTATACAGAAAGGCGTAGTGAGGAAGATCTGAGTGGGAAATTTCCCCCCAAAAAATTAATGGTGATTCTATTATATCATACCATGCCATTGGCCATCATATCCCATTGTCGTGTCGACCCCTACTAGAGCGCATCACGCCGGTATTGCCGCGGGCATGATATGATACAGCACGATGTGATACCTGTACGGTACGAGTACTGCATGATGTAATACAGTGTTGAACGGCGCCCGGGCCGAGCCACACGAGGCGCAGCCTACACAAAACCCCCTTGGCACTGGTCACCCCGCAACACCCAAACGTCGAGTATCATATCATACCCGGAAAGATTTTTCCACAACTAAAACTCCCCCTCGTCCGACCACCGCTTCACCGTTCCCCAATTGCCCACCAGAATGGTCCCTCCGATCCTCTGGCGATGTCTGCGAATGCCACACATCATCCACCCACTTAAACCCCGACTATGTCTTCACAACTTCACCACAACCCCACCATTCTCCGCAAAGCCATTAAAACCCAAGGGACCCCCAACATCGTCCAAAATGAACCCGGGAAAGCAGCGCATGCAGTCCAACAAGGTCCACGTGAAGAAGAAGCCCATCTTGGTGCAGAAACCTGCCTACGAAGTCGGCCAGCGCAAGGAACTGCGAAAGCGTATCGTCCTGTCGAACACGAATGCCATACCGGTGGTGCTGCCGACCATGACGGCGGACCTGATTGGGAACGAGGACGCCGCCGGGGCGATGTTTGCACTGCCGAGTGGGGAGGGGGACACGATTGTTGATCGGCTGAGGGCATTGGAAGCCTTCCAGACGAAGCAGCACTGGCCATTTTTCTATCGCCCGTGCACGCTTTTCCGGAGGGAGACGGTGGAGGTTGGGAGGTTGTTGGAGAGGGTCGTGAAGTGGGAGGCTGCGGGAGAGGATGGGAGGGTGAATGAGAGGGCTATACTGCATGGGTATTATGGGTGCGGAAGGAGCATACTCTTGCTGCAGGCCATGACCTGGGCGCTGCAGAAGGAGTGGATAGTTATTGCTATTCCGAATGGTGGGTTCCCAGGTCGCTCCTTTTGTATGGGGGAGGTGGAGATGGGGCTGTGCTGACGGTGGAGTAGCTCAGGATTTGGTTATTGGACACACCGAGTATGAGTTTGAGGGTAGCTCGCATCTGTGGCTGCAGAAGGCCTCCACTACAGATCTTTTGAATAGGGTATTGAAGGCCAATCGG
Source organism: Tuber magnatum (assembly GCA_003182015.1). Classification (NCBI taxonomy): domain Eukaryota; kingdom Fungi; phylum Ascomycota; class Pezizomycetes; order Pezizales; family Tuberaceae; genus Tuber; species Tuber magnatum. Next base: position 492,164 of record PYWC01000048.1, read on the forward strand.
AAGGCCTTGAAAGGAGTTGGATTCCCGATTCCCTGCCGCTCGAGGGCACCAGTCACTAACTCCGTACTGCTCCTCAGATGAAACTTTCACAAAGCTATCGTCTAGGACGGATAGATGAAGTCCGGAAAGGTGATTCAATGGAAAGGGTCTTGGAAACCGCGGTTCTGGATCCATTGCTTGCTTGGGATGCGTTCAACGTTCTGCTGGGGGAATTGGGTTTGCCGGGAAGGTAATTATCAGTACTTCAATCCTCCTCCTCCTATATCACTTCCGGTGATGAAGAGTTACCGGATGTAAAGATATTTCATCATCCAAGAGCGCAAAACTCGTGCGGATACTTCCGTTGCCTTCCTTCTGAGGAATATTTTCGGACCAACTTCAGCCCCAACGTTTATTGGGTCCTAGGGTATATCTACTAACAAATTAATTGAAAACTACTAGTCCCCCAGCGCTGTTCACGCTGGATAACCTCAACCAGATCTCCATCCCAAGCAAATATCGAGACCAAGCCTTCAATGCGATCCATTCTCACGATCTCGCCCTTCCGAATGCATTCCTCGCATACCTATCCGGCAAGCGTGGCTTTCACAAAGGAGTCATCCTCGCCGCAACATCATCAAAATGCTCTCGAACGCTAGCCCTCGACGCGGCGCTTGAATGTCGGGAAGTCGACCCATACGAGAGGCTCGACCCAAGAATTGGACCCTCGATCGAGGGTGCTCAGATCATCCGCGTGGATAGTTTGAGCAAGGAAGAGGCAAAAGGCCTCATGGACTACTACAACCAGAGCGGGATCATGAAGGACCCAGTAGACATCGCCACTTTCAACGAAAAGTACGCAGTGTCGGCTGGTAATCCTAGAGACCTGTTCGGCACTTGCTTACGGATGAGGCAGTGAATGAGTGAGCGAGTGAGTATACCTGGTAATATAGCCTTTTTGTCCATACGTTCTGAAAAATAGAGAACAAGCAGTTGTATCATGTTTCGTATTACTCCTCCCTCCTCCCCTCTCCCCCCTTTAGCGCTATCGTGAGGACGATAATCTCTATCCATCAATCTACCCACCCCTAGCATACTCCTGATCCTCAACGCTCCGAATAACCCGATGTGGCTCAAGTCCGTTCGCGATGAGGTAATCCCCATTCGGCAAATCATTCTCATCAGCCCTCTTCGCCGCGGCCTCCCGTGTATCCGCCAACCCCGCCTCCAAGTGCCTCGAAATCAACCTTTCCCTCGCAACTCCCCGGTCTACTTCCACGAACCACAGCTCGTCAAAAAGCCTCGCGATATCACCCCATACGTCCGTGCCCATGCTTAAGTAATTCCCTAACCCCTACCATATGCATTAGGCCACGCCCAAGAGAAGGAGAAACCGTGGGGGGGCAGGGGGTGACCTTCGAAAATAAGCACCTGCTGCGAACTCAATATCTTGATGTTGTCTTCCACTGGGTCTTTAATAGCGTGATCAAAAGACGGCGCGTGTATTATATTTTCTTCCTCTAGCGGCGCTTTTACCTGTTCGATCAACAGTTTTAAAGATACAGGGTCGAAAGTGAAGGGTGCACCACGGCGGGCATGTGCTTCGATGGGATCGGGCATTGCGGAGAGGGTAGCGCGGGTTAAGTGGTAGCCGTCCTAACCCATTATTGATTATTATTATTGTTATTATAAGTCTGTAGATTTAATTGAAATTGCAAGGGTGGTAACGTGAGGGGAAGGAAACCATTGGAATCATGGCTGCTACGTCTCCAGTTTTCGATACGGCGTTTAGGCCCTCGGCGACCCTTTTTGCGAGCGTGGTCTTCCCGCTGCCGGGGATCCCAGAGACGCTGATCAGGAGGCGGGTCCCGGGGGGGAGGGTGGAGAGTTTTTCTATAGCGCCGTGGGTTAGTTTAGACCCCTGGTATTACAACTTGGTGCCGTGGTATGACGGAATTGATTGGGATGATGCCATGGTGCTTACGGTTTGTATGTTCGATGAGCTCTTTGATAACTTGCTCCATTGTGGGGGTTGTTTGGTTTGGTCGGACGAGGCTCGTACTGTATGATTGAGGGCTTATCGATTGGCGGCGGGCGGGGTCGTGGTGGGGTTAAGTTCTACTCCGTTGCCATACCAAGTACAGGTAGACACTTGCTGCTCTCCTCGCGGGGTCTTCCGTTGATGGGCATTCAGACCCGTGTAATCTTAACCCACAATACTTTCACCCGTGCTCGAGTACAGCAGTGTACAGTACTTGTACAGTGCGCAGCCTCTTTCATTTCTCTTCCCAGAAGTCGTTATTCACAGTAGCTGCCGAGCGACGAGTAGTCCCCAACATGATTGATCTGGGCCTCAAGAGGATTGCAAGACTGGTGCGGGGTCAGGGAAGATTCCCCTGGAGAGCGATTCATGTGAGGGGGCCTATCCTTAATCCATCCATCCGTTCGTTTATTCAGCCAAGCACTGACCGAACATCCCAAGGTCGCGGGAACAAATGGAAAAGTAAGTCAACCGAGTGATCGTCCATGCCCAAACCTCCAACGAACAAAACCAACGTTGACGGAAAAACAACAACCGACAACCGACACAAATAGGGCTCCGTGTGCGCTTACATATCCTCCTGTCTCAAGTCCTCGGGTATCCCAAGTGCGCGCTTCACCTCACCGCATCTGGTCGACCGCTGGGACTGCATAACCCTCAATGGAGCTGTCGTCAGCGAGGAACTCTTCCTGGCAACCGAAGCCGCGATCAAGCTAAAGAACGCGCAGGAGAACATCGGCGCCTCCGAGTTCGAAATCCTGACGGCGACCGCGTTCGAGATATTCTCGCGGGAGAGGGTTGACCTCGCTGTCGTCGAGGTGGGCATCGGTGGCCGACTGGACGCAACGAATGTTATCGAACCGCCCCTTGCAGCTGTCATTACGAAGATCGGGCTGGATCACCAGGCCTTTTTGGGATCCTCGTTGGAGGAGATTGCTAGGGAGAAGGGCGGGGTGGTTAAAGTTGGGAGTAGGTGTATTGTCGATGGGACGAATGAGGAGGGGGTGCTTTCGGTGCTTGGGAAGATGGCGGAGGAGGCGGGGGCGGAGAGCTTTCATGCCGTTCGTCCGGAAATAGTTGATGAAGGGGGTGGGGGGGACGGGAGCGTCTGCGAGATCACAACGGAGGCGTTTGGAAGGCAGAGGTTTGAGGATTTCCTCACGGGGAATTACCAACCGGCGAATCTGTCTTGCGCTGTCCATGCGCTTTCTTACCTTTCCAGGGAGTACCCGTCCATCACCGCGTCAACCGTTCTTGCCGGCGTTAGGAATACAAGCTGGCCTGGGAGGATGGACACGATAGACCTATCATGTCTGTTCCCCGGGCGGGAGAGACGGGTTCTACTTGATGGAGCGCACAATACCCAGGCGGCACTTGCTTTGTCAGACTACGTTACTAAAGCGCTACGGACTGGGGGGAAGTTTGTTTCCTGGGCTATTGCTGCGTCGAAGGGGAAGGATGTAGAGGAGATGCTGAAGATTTTGCTACGGCCTGGGGATAAAATTGTGGCCGTTGAGTTCGGACCCGTGGACGGAATGCCGTGGGTGGCGGCGACGAGTACGGGGGACATCATCGGTGCGGTTAGTGAGGTATTCGGAGAGGATATCGAGGCTGTTGATGGAGGGAAGGATGTGCTTGGGGGGGTGAAGATGGCGTTGGAATTTGCTGGCGAGGAGGGGCGTACGGTTGTTGCGGGGAGTTTGTGAGTGTCTTCGCCGGAAGGGTTGGGAGTTTGGTGCTGATCATGGGGAATAGGTATCTTGTAGGAGATTTGATAGGGATGCTGAGGAGGATCGCGAAGGAAGGTGAATGATAGCAAAATCGTGGCGGATCTGGATTCCCTTCGCGGCTAGTTAGTTGGGCAATCGGATATGTTAACGACCTTCTCCATAAATGATTCGCTGTGTGATTTGTCCGGGCATGAAGTGGCCAATATCGAATGGATTGGTGTTGAATTGAGAAGCATTGATCAGGCTATTGCCCTAGACCACTTGGGTCATGGACTCGGGGTGATATGGAATACCCGGGCTAGAGTATTCACCCGAACACCTATTTCTTACAGATATTATACGGTGGACTATCATAAGAGCTTCCAAGGTCATCATATCATACAAAGTTACCCTCCCCCACCACTGCGCCAGATCTTGCTGCTGGAGAAACGTTTCGCCCCGCGCACAAACATCCCACGAGAAAAATAATAACAATCAAACCTAGTCAGTTCCAACATCACATATACTATATGCCTGCACCGACAGCACTCCAAAAACTGGAAACGGTCGGTAAGCCTGTTCCGAAAAATACCGCAGGTAATTAATTTCGATCCTCCTCTTATATGAGATTTTCTTGGTCCTGACTAGTTTCTTTTTTTTTTTCTTTCGTACGCACAGAAGACGACGTTCTCATCGACGTCTTCGCTTCACCGGCACAGCCGGGAGATACCGCCATAGTAGCGCGGGCTCCTAAAGATGCTGAAGGAGACGGTATCCAGATTGACGAGGAGGGGCGACCGAAGTTCAAACCTGCGAGTGCAGTAGTACGTGCCTCCATACCACCAATAACAGTTCCTAATAACTAACGAATGTCCTCCTCCTCCTCTAACAGAAAATATTTAAAAAAGGCGAAAACCGTAAAGTCCCTATCCCGCCACACCGCATGACACCCCTAAAATCTGCTTGGCCCAAAATCTACCCACCCCTCGTCGAGCACCTAAAACTCCAGGTCCGCATGAACCTCAAAGACAAGGCCGTCGAGCTCCGTGCCTCAAAGGAAACAATCGACACTGGAGCCCTGCAGAAGGGTGCCGACTTCATCCGTGCTTTCGCACTAGGCTTCGATTCCGACGACGCAATTGCCCTGCTGAGGTTGGACGACTTGTACATCGAGACTTTCGAGATCAAGGATGTCAAGACGCTGGTTGGGGAGCACTTGGGCAGAGCGATTGGTAGAATTGCGGGAAAGGATGGGAAGACAAAGTTTGCCATTGAGAATACTACAAAGACGAGGATTGTACTGGCCGATTCGAAGATTCATATTCTTGGGGGCTTCCAGAATATTCGCATTGCGAGGGAGGCAGTTGTTAGTTTGATTCTGGGGAGTCCACCGGTATGTCAATTCTTCTTATTTCTCCATCCTGCTCTTTTAGCCTTGAATAATTGGTGGGAAGCTGTATGCTCATGGAATATTCATGTAGGGCAAGGTATATGGCAACCTTAGAACTGTCGCCGCGAGGCAAAAAGAAAGGTTTTAGATGGGGAAATTTCTTGAATCGATGAAAGTTTTTTTCATCTTTTTCCCTTCTCCTTTGCTGTTTGAGGCTTCTTGCGAATTCCGGATCCCTTCATGGCGCATAGGCTGATTGTTGAATTGGGGGATTCCATTTGCATCTTATACTTGGGTAAGCTAAAAATTGAGTTATGATAAATACTATTTATACTCACTAGGTATCATACCTTTATTTCTCTCGTCCTGTCATGTCGTGCTCAGCGTGCATAAGTCACACCGTTTCACATAGGGCGACCGGGTTAAACTTCCTTTTATTCCTTTTTCCCCTCCCCTCGCCCTGCAAGTACTAAGATTTCTCAGCTCCCCGGGTAAAAAAGCGGTTCTGGCACAATACGGCACAGATAAGATGCCTGTGGCGGTAGCGAGGGGTAATAAGTTTATCGAGAGATTATAGTCCTTGTAGAGTTGCCGTACTGCAGAATTGAGGTCAAGTTTGGGCAGAAACTTTGCTGGCAAGGCGCACGAAGTTGCCTCGGTCAATCTTTTAGTTCGTTGGATCACACAGTAAACTTGTTTCTCCTGGGTATCATACCATACATACTCGTAAAGTGCCGGTATTAGTAGTAGATTGGCCAGTGTGCCGGGTTGAGAGACAAAGTGTAAAACATTCTCAGCTTGTCATTCTGGGTTATTAGTTATGTCCTGTAATCTATCCGACGCGTTGGGATTCTCGTCTCGCTCCCCGCCCGCCGGAGAGAGAGGAGGGGGTAGGTCCGGAAGCAAGGGATACCATGAAGAGAATGCATGTATATGGCCCAAGCTATGAGGGAGAAGAAAAAGAAGAAAAAGAGATGCATGTTTGTTTCGGGTGAATGAAAGAAAGAACCAGAGAGCCACGGATAGCGAAGGGAAAAGGAAGAGAGGGTCGGGAGAGAGGTGAACAAGAAAAGAAGAACGAGATCTATGATACTGAAGAGAAACTCTACAAGAGTTTTAGACTTGCATCCTTCGAGCTGGCTGGCAGGGCCGCAACCCTTCACGCGAGCATCTTCAATTCCCCCCCACCCCCTATACCGCCGCTGTTCATATCATACTCTCTCACTTACATACCGTACCTCGCCTTGTATGATACCTACCTTACACTCCTAACCAACTGTCCCCTCACCCTCACCCTCTCTGTCCTCAATTCCTTCTGCTATATGCACGTGCATATATGTACTGGAAATGAAGACACTCTTCCCGCTCTCTCAACTTCACACCTAGCTGCTGCTCATCTAAGTGTACAATAGAACCGAAACCCACCGGCTATCCCGCTACAAAACTTCCCAAAATGCCGACCCTTGCTCCCCTCCCTGTGCGGCAGAATGGCAGGACGATAGATCATCCCCGCACCCCTAGTCGGCCTAGTACCTCCTCGTCCTCAAAGGAGAATGAGTCCTCGTCGAATAACTCTGCTCCGCTACCCTACGTATGGCCCTAATCTTTCCCTGGGGAGGTTGTTGGTCATGGATGAAGTGGATTGGGGTTATGGTAGTTGCGGTTGCAGTTGTGGTTGAGGTGGTGGTGGTGGTGGTGGATGCACGAATGGCGGGGGAAATGGGAGTACTCTTTTGCTGATACTGGGGGGAGCTTTAGACTTTAGGGGATTGTCTTGGAAAGGGCGCTTTCGGATCGGTTTATAGAGCGCTCAATTGGGGGACCGGGGAGACTGTAGCCGTCAAGCAGGTCCGGCTGACAGANTCTCTTGGTGGTGGCGGTTGTGGTCTCTTGGAGCTGCTCCACTAACTTTTTGTTACACACTCTCTCACGCACAGCTCGAAATCGATCTTCTCAAAAACCTCAATGTGGGTTTGCTTGGGGGTGGGGGGGTGCCCCCAATTTGTGTCGAAGTTATCTTCTCTGACGTCTACAAGCATCCGAATATCGTCCAATACCACGGATTCGTTAAAACCGCCGATTCCTTGTACATCATACTAGAGTAGGGGCACTTGCTTGTCTTCCCAGGGCCTATTCTATCGATCGCCCTGGCTAACTGGAGTGTTAGATACTGCGAGAATGGTTCCCTCCACAGCATTTGCAAGAATTTTGGAAAATTCCCTGAGAACTTAGTTGGACTTTACATGACTCAGGTTCTACACGGGTTGCTGTATCTTCACGACCAGGGCGTTATACATAGGGATATCAAAGGCGCAAATATCTTAACAACTAAGGAGGGGTTGGTGAAGTTGGCGGATTTCGGGGTTGCTACAAGGACCACTGGCCTCAGCGATTCATCTGTGGTCGGGACACCTTATTGGATGGCCCCGGAGGTCATTGAGCTAGCAGGAGCTACCACGGCATCCGACATATGGTGACACCCCGCGGGAAGCTTAAGAGGTGCTATATGGAAGCTTACAGAATAATAGGAGTGTGGGGTGCACAGTTGTTGAGCTGTTGGACGGGAAACCCCCATATCACAAACTTGCTTCAATGCAAGCACTCTTTAGAATCGTCAATGATGATCATCCCCCGCTTCCTGAAGGTGCCTCTCCGGTTAGTCCTAGGAATCACCACTTGTGGAGTGGTGGAAGAGACTCATATCGTTCATTTTTAGGCTGTCCGTGATTTCCTTATGCAGTGCTTCCAAAAGGACCCTAATCTTCGGGTGTCCGCTCGGAAGCTGCTTAAACATCCTTGGATTGTTACTGCTAAACGTGCGGATTCGGTTGTTCGGACACCAACAACGAAATACGACGAAGCTGTTAAGAGTGTCCAACAGTGGAATGAAGCATTGAAGTCACCTAATGCCGGCGCTTCAAAAAAGCCGCTCCGAAATCCAATCGTCAGTCCTACACCCCGAAGATATAACAACGACTTCTCAGCTGTGGCGGCAGCTCCTGGAAAGGGAAGCCACAGGACTTTCTCAGCGTCACGAAAAACCGAGGCCTTTATGTCGCCCGAGAACAATGGTGAGTAGTCACGAATGGTTTTCTATGGATTGAACCACTGATAGAAGCCGCAGATGACGATGACGACAATTGGGACGACGACTTTGCTTCAGTTATATCACCTAGTGCCCTCCAGCTTCCTCGCAACAGGGCTCCAGAGAACCGACACTTAGGGGTTGTACAATCGTCTGAACGTCTTAAGTCTTTTGCATCCAACGACGGAGCCAATGAGAGCTGGGATGACAATTTCGAGGGCGATCTCACGATCAAGAGTCCACCATGTGAGTAACTATCTTACAGTAATGCCCACACCGGCACCTCACGCTGACATTCTTCAGTGATGTCGGATTTTGACGATGACGCCATGCAAACCATTCGACCCTACTTCCCTCGACGCCAGAGCGGACCTGTTCTTGAATTTGATCATGACATGCCTAGTCCTCCTATGCTTCCTATCAAAGAGAAGCAATTCATGCCACCGCCGCCGCCTCCTCCAGTGTTATCGCCATCTCCTACCAAGTTATTGAGGAAGAAGCTTGTGCTACCATCACGAAGTGCCTCCCGCCCTGCTTCGATTTTCAAGGAGGATTCCTTTGAAGACTATTCTGATCTAGCGCCGCTGAATGAAGCTAGCTTTGCTAAGAAGGTTGACCTTATGAAGGTAGCATTATATTATTGTGCTCGACTTCTACATATATCACTGCTAACGAGTTTCGATTAGAAGGATGCCTCCTTGAGCCCGCGACTTTTCCACCCATCCGATCTGAAGAGTCTACCACGTTCTTCCCAATCATCGCAGAATGGGAGCCTTCGCCGCCAAGATTCTATCAGTGACATCAAGGCTGTCCACAAAATGCGTAGAACGCGGTCGTCATTGGAGATCCAGAAGTTTGCGGAGCCAGAGGGAGAAGACGATTACTCAGATATCTTCGGGAGTGAAGGCGGCACTGACGAGGCTGGATCGGAGAGCGGGGATGAGCAGAGTTTGATGCTGAATACGAAGTTGTCTAATAACTCATGGGTAAGTCTACTAGATCCCACTCCGACCATCCACCTTTCTGACTGAGCGATAGCTTGGTGACGAGGACATTGACGAGGAGGACCCTTTTGCTCAGTTGGAGGAAGGGTTTGACGAAATGGGTTTGCATCCTTGCCTAGTGATTGAGCAGATATTGGGTTAACGGTGATTTAGATCTCGAGGCGAATATTGCCAGGGATAAATATGCTCGTCTTTGCATCCAAGTTGAGAGTTTGGTTAGTTCATTGAAAATCACTCAGTGTGAGGACGACTTGGATGATATTTCGTCACAATTAGTATAGATTCCCATTCATTGCCCCTTCGTATTTTTCAGTAGGCTAATGGTTTGCAAGATGGACATTCTTTCGGAATCCCCAGAAACGAAGGTCACCATTATCAGCGCTCATGGAATGTTGCCAGTGTTGGAAGTCCTGGAAAATTGCACAAAGCGTGAGGTTATATTGAAGCTATTAAAAATAATGAATGCTGTTTGCCTCCCTGACCACCCCTCCCCAGATCACACGTGCTCACGATTGGCAGATCATATTCGACGATGTCGAGATTCAGGAGAATCTATGTTTCGTCGGTGGTATCCCAATTATCACCAAATTCGCCTCCAAAAAGTATCCGAGCAACATTCGACTTGAAGCTGCGGCCTTTGTGCGGCAAATGTACCAGACCTCAACCTTAACCTTACAGATGTTTGTGAGCTGTGGAGGTTTGAACGTCCTTGTCGAATTTCTGGAGGAGGATTGTGATGCCCAGAAGGACCTGGTCCTCATCGGCGTCAATGGAATCTGGAGCGTCTTTGAGATGCAAGGTCCGACGCCCAAGAACGATTTTTGCCGCATCTTTTCGAGGAGCTCCGTCCTTCATCCGCTATCACTTGCATTAAACCACGTTTTAGATGAGGATGGCGAACTATCGCATCTGTGCGCTGAAAGGATTGTGAAAATATTTTATCTCTTTTCACAAGCGGAGAACCATGTCAAGGAGATGGTAGCGGACCGAATTGTATTGAAAAGTGTGTTACTCCCTTCCCCATTGCCCCACTTCCTCGAGCCGCTCATATCTTTCCGGTAATTAGGAGTTTTGAAAGACTTGAAGCGGATGATCCCCCATCATCAAATCGTCATGCTGAAGTTCATTAAAAATTTGTCAATGTTGTCAGCTACTCTTGACACATTGCAGAACTCCAATGCGATTGAGGTCCTCACAGACCTCCTCAAGGATAGCTTGAGCGCTCCTCACTTTAGAGTAAGTGATAAAACGAGCGTTGATGGTATGTGGGCTAACTTCCTATAGGAAACCTCAAACCAAGTCCTAAATACCATGTACAACCTATGCAGATTGAGCAAATCCCGGCAGGAAGAAGCAGCGCTCCAGGGAATTATTCCACTGCTGCAAAGAGTTGTTAGTACTGAGCGTCCTTTGAAAGAGTTTGCGCTACCAATACTTTGTGACATGGCCCACTCTGGCAAGGTTTGTAGGAAGACTCTTTGGCAGAACAAAGGTCTTGAGTTTTATATCGGGCTGCTCTCCGATCAATACTGGCAGGTCACTGCTCTTGATGCCATCTTAGTTTGGTGGGGTTTCCTCGGGCTGGTTTGCAACGTCCGTGCTGATAATGGTTACAGGTTACAAGAAGAAACTGCGAGAGTTGAAGAAAAACTACTAAGTGCACCATTCACCGCAGCTATAATCAACTGTTTTAGAGGCTCTAAAAAGAAGTCCTTTGAGAATATTCTGGAACCGCTTCAGAAGCTGTTACGCCTGAGCCCACAACTCGCATATGTTGTGGGCAGACCAGAGTTCTTTGCTCGGATCCTCGAGGAATTGACTCACAATAAGCCTGTTGTCCGGCTGAATCTTTTGAGAATTCTACGAACAATTTGTGATGCTAATGAGCAAAAGGAATTGCTTATCCGGCAATATGGAATGTTCCAGACTATTCAACGTCTTGCAGATAGAGACGGTGCCGTTCTGGTACGGAATTTGGCTGGAGAGTTAATAAAGCTTTGTCTGGAGAGGGAAAAGAAAAAGAGTCAGCGTCAAAGCAGCACTAGCCGACGCCGTCAGTCCAGCCTATCATCTTCATCATCCATATCCACTTCGTCCACACCGGCCCTTCCCCGTCACAAATCAGATCTTGTGAATATGTGGTCGTACGAGAGGGAAATAAGTGATCGGAATGCGGGGAATGATATGCTATCGGAAATGAGTGAGGGCCTTGGCTCCAGTAGGCTGGATGGGAGTGACCGGAGGCAAAGGAGAACGTCGAGCGGCTCAAGGACATCAAACAAGTATGTTCCACGTCGGAGCCGTACGAGCACAAGTAATGTTGAGCCACGAGATTGGGAATGACTTGCAGTGAGTGGCGGATTGAGCATGGCATGGGCAAGTGAGGGTGACGGCTTGTATTTCTATGCCATTATTATGATAGAACTTTTCTCCTTTTTTTGATCGTCAGGATACTGTACCGTATTCGCTTTGATTCCCACATAGCTGAGCTCCTCTGTTCCATTTCCTTCCGCTCTTTTTCCTTTTTTTCCTTCCCTTTATCTTTCCGTCTTTTCTCGCATTTTGCTGGGGTGGATATATGCGTTGGGGTTCTCGGTCGCCCCCTTCTTAATCTTCGCAATTTGGTAGAGGCAGGTTGGGTCATTTTCCTGTATTGTAGCGGCGGGGTTGGCGGGGTTGGTAGGGTGCTTCTATCATAGAGTTTGTGTGCCCAAGGTCCGGCGAAAAAATCTTTCCAAGGGTCGAGCCGGAGATATCACGTGTCCGGTGCCGGGGATATTTAGAGCTCTTCCACCTTCTGAACGAGAAAGAGTTTGCTCTCGTGTAATGATATCCAAGCAGATTATACATTCCCGGGTGCGATGTGATAGGTAATACCGGTAATAATAATAATAATAATAATAATAATAAGCATCTCATCTTCAAATCGCACCCATGTGGTCCGCTGGTCACGCCACAATGCGAAGCGAACGAGTGGGAATCATTGGCGGCTTAGAAAAGTGCAGGTGCGAACTCCGTAATGCACTGACTGTATTATTTAGACCGAAGCTTCTGGTTCCCCGAGGGCTTCCGTCTCGGTAGGCCGAAGATCGCAGGCACAGCGGACATTTGTGCGCTCGAGGATTGAAGAGGGTATTCGGGAATCACTCGCAGCGTGTTGGTTGATAGAGTGCCGGTACTGCTGGTAGACTATGTTAGATCAAGCAAAAGGTTTGGTTCGATGACCTTTTTTTCCACCAGGGGTAACCGTTCCCAACCCCCCACTCCGTGGACATCATGATCAACACCCATCAAAATCTACCAAAATTCCATGACACCTTACCAAACCCATAGCCAACATAAAGGACCTTGCGGGACCCCTAAAAGATTGTAATACCGTGGAGAAAATGTCGGTTGGGTGGGAGGCATACCGTGCTATACGGTTGCCCCGTACGATAGGATCCTTTTTTATATGGAGCCCCATACGGTACTCGCGCAACATTCCAGGTCACTTTTGCACCAGTTGATGGGATTGCAATTTCTGCTTCTCTCTCTCTATCGATACCTTTAACCTGTTGAGCACAAAGCGGTTTTCCAGAAGCTGATGTCAGAATTCCAATTTGTTTTCAAAAGGGTATCATAGCGTCGGGGGTTGTCATTTTGTAAATGTACGCTCTTGTTGTATGCCGGTATCATAAAAACTAGGTTAGTGTTGGACCCAAGGTTTTGGTTGGGTAAGAGGAGGGGAAAGGATTATCGAGACTCGATCATGCATCTGTCATGGCGAGTGAAAGGGTATGGTCTACTGCTTTGTATGCCAATAAAAGGGCCCACACTCTTCTTTCTCCCTCCGGAGCACCCAGCGAGTCCTCTCCCACGCCGTGGTCGATTGCAGCCGCTAACTTAACGAGCCGACACATCAAACACCCCACCAACAATAACACCCCACCACCACCACCACCAAACACCACTCCCGCTCCCACTCCACGTTTTGCAACCAACCAACCATGAGCACAGCAGCAGCTCCCCCCACTTCCGTCTCCATTCCGGAAAAGCTATCCGCCCTCCAGGAGGGCCTGATAAAGCTGAAGCAGGACCGCACGACATACGTGAAATCGCACGACGTGGTGAGATACTACGATGAGCTCTGTGAGGATATTCGGAAGATTTACGACGTCGGGGAATTCGAGAAGGGTTTTAAGGGGAAGGAGGGATTAACGGAGGGGCAAACTATAGGTATATAGCCCCCTTTCTCACCTCCCGCCCCACAGCCAAGACTGGGGCGATGATGGTTAAGCTTTCAATGCCGGCTGACAGGTGGACGGCTAGAACGCGAGTTGGCGGAAGATTGCTTCATGCTGATTTCACTGTTCTTCCTCACCGTCGGGAGGAACAATGATCCTCCAGCTGTGTACGTGCACCTCGTCAGATGGTACATTATAGACGCACTGATGGGATTTGAAGCTATGCTCCAAGCATCATTATCAAAGTAAGACATCTCTAGTTGTATCCCTCCACCTCCTTCCCCCTCTGTCGTCTATCCATCGATATCTCCGAGCACGTAGACTGACCCTATCTCTTTCCTGTCAAATAGCGCCTTTTAGAACACCTCACCGAGTCCGCCCACTATTCGCAGAAGGACCTAGAACCGATAGAGCAGACACTTAATAATATGCATGAAAATGTCGAGCAGGGCCGCCCACTTTACAGCCCGCCAATAATTGCCATACTCCACGTCAAGATTGTCGCTTGCCAGCAGTCCCTGAAGGTGCTCAAGACTGCGCTAAGCTCTATACCGCCGGAATTAGCTCATGTGCACCAGAGACTAGTGAGCTTGAGGCGGTGCATCAGAGCTTGCGAGGCCAAGTCCAAGGTAGGTACCGCCAGAGATCGCCCCAATCATGGCTAATTATTTATGGCCGGGTCGGCTAGTTCTCTGCATCGGAGGTTATGGAATATCTAGCGACTGTCAAGGAGATCGACGCCGCCCGGGTTGGTGGCAAGTTTGTCGCGGAGGATGGCTCTATCCCTTCCGGAGGACAGGACATCCTCGACGGTCTCCTGCAAGCTTGTTACTCGATCATTGATGAAGCATTGAAGAGGTTCGATATGAGTCGCGAGCGATTGATGGATGGGGGGGTTTTGCTGACGACATATATGAACTATCAGGCAGGGGGCCGTCGCACCCGGCCTCAAGCCGTTGGCTGAGAAGTTGCTGCAAACGAAGTCCCAATTGGAGAAACTGGAGTTGACCCAGGCGTGGTCACTGCGGGAAACCGATCTCTACGACTTCTACAAGTCAATCATTGGAATCGATGAATCAAGGAGGGGCGGGAAATTCCTGGATTCTGAAGGGAACACGCCAGAGGAAGGGCAGAATGTATGCCATTAGCTACTCATTTCGTCAGTTGGGGATTGCGGTCCTAACATTAGCAATTCACGCTCAGGCTTTGCTGTATATGGTCAGACGATGTTATGCACATATATACAGCCTTATCAGCTCGAGCGAGGCAAGTTGCCCCACCACAATTATGGGTTATCTCTGACTGTCTCTCGAACATCTAGCCCGTCAGCGAAGCGCTGATACCGATCTTTAATCAATTGCAAACCGTACGGCGCTGTCTCAAGGAGGTCCAGAAGTTTGGTATTCAGGATGACAGGGAACTGTACCCATACAGCATGAAGGTGCGTAAAGCCCTTTAACAAACCTCACTCCTGAGTAAGGGGAGCGCTCTTATTGGTAACCCGGCCTAACTGGTCGGATGTCAACTAGTTGGCTTCAATCGAGAACATGAGGGTAGATGGCAGGTTCATGGTGGGGAACGATATCCCAGAAGGTCAGGGAAGAGTCAATTCGTTGTTGGCCGAATGCTTCGAAATCTGTCATGAGCTTAGAACAAACGGCCAAACCACTGAAGACCAATGATATTAGCGCCTGATCTACCTGCGCTCTTCCAGGGGATTGAAGTTCGCCTCTACCTCTCTCTGTCTTTCCTTTTATCTGGATTCGAGTGCGGATCATGTGGATGATAGTGGTAGTCAGTTTTTCTTTCTTTCTTGTGGATATCAGGCGCTATAATTCAAAGGGGATGGCTGTTGATTGAGCTTGGTACCGGTTTGTATGTACAGTACTGTACAGTGGGATAGGGTTCGGTAAGAGAGAAGAAAAAAACATAAAAGAAAAAAAAAGGCTCCGCTCTTTCTTTTTACATATGATATTGTGGCAATATCATGGGGGGTCAAGTAGAGGTTTGGTGCGGTGCGGTGCCCGTCCGATGACGGAGCACCCGGGCCAGAGGCCACCCGATATTCTTATGATATATAGCAATCCTGGGAAGCAGGCGCAGTATGGTAATTATGTGGATAGACAAGGCCCCTCCCCCGGTAAAAGTAAAACAAAGTAAAACAGCACAAGGCAAGCGAGAGCGAAGTGAAGTAGGATATAGTGCGATAAACAAGACAAATATACAAACTGCGGAGTAAAAATACAAAAAAAAGTACCTCGTCACGCCTCCCTCCTCGAATATGATACAGTGCCATGCATGCCGTATCGTACGTAACCGGTGCTCCTCCTCTCTTCCCTCTCCCTCTTTCCGCCTGACCACCAACGACCACTCTGGGCAGCAGCTCCGGCGGGGGGAGGGGCCACAAATCGACCAAAGCGGATCACACACGGTACAGTAACCTGCTTTTCTTCTCCTCCCTTTGCTGCTTCCTCCTTCCTCGGGGGTAAGATGGATGGGGAGGTGAGTACGGTGTTCATAGGGCAATGGTACAGTGTTATGGATCATCGTGCTGGTGCGATGTGGATGCGGTGTAAGGAGGGAAGCGGGGGAGCGGGGGGAGTGCGGTGCGGTGCGGTGAGGAAGGGTTGCAATTGATGTGGTATGAGGCCTTTCCCGTGATGGCTGGATACGGTGTAATGCATAGCTCGAGTGAGCTCAGCACAGTATGGTGCCCGTACTGTACTGCACTCGAGCACAAGTACTCGAGGTCCGGGCTGTAGGCGCTTGTGCAGTCGGCGGGTCGGGTTATGGATGGCGATGAGTGAACGAACTCGTGCTAACTGGACTTTTCTTCTTCTTCTTCTTCTTCTTTCGCTAATCGTATATAGTGCGTGGCTTATGCGAGTGATGCTTGCTCCTATAGCTGTGCTCGAGGACCATACCGGCGGTACTCGTACTCGGTACTTGTGATGTTACCGGTATGATACTCATAGTTATGAAGGATGGTGGTCCCTCCCCCCCCGCGGTTTGGTTTGGTTAGCTGTCTGGTTGACTCTTTCCTTCTTTCCCCCCCTCCCCTTCCTCCTCCTCCCTTCCTTTCCCTCTCGCTCTTTCTTTGTATCATACCCACGACAAGTCTCGGATACCCGTTGTACCCTGCCAGTGGACTGTACTCGTACTAGTACTCTACGGTACCGCAGTTGGATAAGGGCCGGGAATTGTACATACATACATATACACACATACATACATGCATACATACATACATACTCGTATCATACATACAGACGTGCTGCACCAGCCACTCACTGTACTCGTATTGTATCGTACTCCCGTACTGCACATGCCGAGATATTCTCGCTCGCTGCCTGGGGATGGATGATTGATTGACTGATAACGTGTATATACGGTACGGATGCTACCGGTATGGCAGACGGAACATAGGTAAAGGGATGGATGGATAAGTTAACAGGTACGGTAACGGTAACGGTAACGGAGCAGTTTGCTGTCGGTACGGAGACTTTTCTTATAGCTTTTTTGGGAAAAAGGAAAAGGAGAGAAGGGGAGGAAAAGAAAAGAAGAAAAAAGTGCTGCATGAAAGAACGAAACAAGGGGGTTATTGATTGAGCTGCTCGAGTATGATATGGACTAACATTGATGAAAGCCCCTCAGCAAATGTGTGTACTCGAGTGCCGCATACGGCAAATGGTGAATCGCTCCAATTTATGCGGAAAGTTCGTGATCTCTGGGGGAAGAGGGAGTCCCTTGTGGGTTGCCAGTTTTAGACAGGGTTGCTCTCTCGTGGCGGAGCGCGGTATCGATGTTACACCTCTTCCATTGGGGCACCAAGAAAACCGGCTGGTGACGAACAGGGCTCAGTATGATAATATATTATTATGATGGCAGGTACGATACATACCTGTATGACGCCGCCGGTATGAATAGTCTGATTGTTGGTTACCCTACCGTACTTTGAAGATTTCACTTTTCCTTTTTCCCTTTTGTTTCTTTTTTCCTTTTTTTCTCCTCTTGCTTGCCAAATTACCCCTGTTCGTCAAGGGCCGGTTTTCCGTCGTGCCCCCCCCCCCCCAATTGAAGACTGTAGCCCTGTATCGTGACCGCATTGCGGACTAGGTCGCGGGAGCACTTTTGGAATTACAGGAGTTGTTCGCTGCTCCTCCATTACCTAGCCAAAGGGTATAGGTTCGTACTGTCCCATGAGTTAACTGTTGTTCTTTTGCTCACCTTGACTACAAGTACGGTACTGTGCTAGTACTGTGCCACCAGTACGAGTAGGGTATGCTGCTAAATGTGGTATGGTATTATTCCATCCTGGGGCACTGAAGATACCGGTCGATACCATTAAGATTTTCTCCCAACAGCCACGGGTTGGCCCTTCCGAACATCAATTCCACGAAGGAACGAATGGATGGGGTGAGACACCTCGACCAAAGGTTTGGCCTGCCCTTGGAAGCCGTTGGAGGTGGAGGTGAAAATGGGAAGGGATGGGAAGGGGAGGGGGAGGAGGAGGATTGGTGGCCCGTGAGTCCGCGATAATGGTTGTGGGTAAGGTTTCACCCTGATGACCCTGGAACCAACCTAGGCAAACCTGAATCACACTAGCCACAGACATGGACGCGTACGCAGCGCAGGAGGGAATTGGGAATTGTTGAATCCTAGAATTTATTTGCTTAAGGTGCAAACCTCCGCTATAAGGACCCCAGGCTCCACCCCAACCACCCTGCCAAGACAAAGCTAGCTAAGACAGACCACCCATTGCCCCCGATTTAACCCTTAGGTATGTCAGTCAAAAACCTCCTAGCATTGGCTAAGGGAAAAACAAGCTACCCCAAGTCCCTCTGGTCTGGAACCAATTGCACATCCCATATAAAAAAGGGCACCAACAAGTAGACAACCCAACCCACATAGGCAGGAAGCAAGCAAAAAAACCCCACCCATAGTACATCATTTAAACAAAAGAAACCAAATTCCAACAAAAGAAACCTCCCTGAAAAAACAACAATATACCAGTTTTTGCAACGCCCATAGTCCCCTGAGGGGCATGCTGGTTAACAGGCAACCAAAATGTTCAATCAAGTTCGTGGCTGGGACACAAGCTCGGCGATGTTGGGCCCTGTAGAGAAATTTGTCATGAACAGATCAAGCGGGGGTGCAGCCTCAGGCAGTGCTATACTGACTATATATTGCCAGATATGCTAGCCATTGATATGTTGAAAGTCTGACTGTGCCAAAATTACTTGGAGGGACGAGAGTCGTTCATACCCAAGTGGTTAAACAAGGGGCCGCCACAACGGGAGGGAGGAGGCATGTTTAAAGTCCAACATCCAGCAGAGGCACCAAGAGCCTAAAACCAGAAGGAACATGTATTTTGTCTAAACCCAAACGATAAAACTTTTCTCGCTTACCCCAAGCCTATAAAGCCCCAAAGTTGGACAAGGGAGAAGGATTGTGAGGGTGTGGTGGTGTTTACCCCCATCTCCATCTACCTAAATAGGAAGGCGAAAATAGGGGTCCGGAAAATAGAGAAGAGGAAGCTTGAGGAGGGAATTGGGAAAAGGGCACTGGTTTTGTGCCGCCTTTCGACGGGAAAAAGTGTCTTGATTCTTGAAGGGGAGTGCGGTAATGGGGATGTGAATAAAATAAATAAATAAAAATAGAATTTAATGGTGATAAAAAAACAAATAAGAGCGAGAAGGGAAGGATGAGTTTATTATTATTATTGCCGTAAATGAAGGGTGGAAATTACTGTAAAGGCAAAGCATCATACGAGATCTGGAAGTTGGGGTCTATATATATAATATTATTATTATAATATCGTTATTATTATATATTATTATAATATTGTACATATATACGGTATCCGATTGAAGAGCCCAATGATCATGCCCAAGTCTTTGAAACGATTCTGCCCGAGAAGGAGGTAATCCTCCGGGGTAGTAACCCTAGGTGTGATATCGTGGCTTGTCTGCTCTTTTTTGAAGGAAACTCTACGGGTTCCGAGATATTTTGGTCAGGTTTTCCTTTTGCATTTTCTTTTCCCTTCCCTTCATCCTCTAGAGGGCCCGGCATCCACCAAATTATTCCATTTTCCCCAGGCAGGATCATGGGCATAGGGTTGCCCGCTATGTGTCTGGTGTGTGTGTGTGTGCACTCGAGTATGATACCGTACAGTGTGATGATACCGGTACAGGCTTTGAGGCCGTGTACCGTAGCATACCAAGGGGGAGTACCAATGGCATACAAAGGAGTAGAATCCCCCTCCCAGACGGGGTCAAGTATTGAAAGGGCGGGGAAATATGGGGCATTTGGTGAGTATGCACTGCGTGAGATGCTTCACTTGTACACATTTTTACGACGCTCGCCAGAACATGGAGGCGAAATTGTATGGAGAATGGGTGAGTCTGAGTTGTGTGTGTATGTTGCGGTGCCCGTATGTACTGTAGGCAGCAACAACCAGCACTAGAAGCACCACCCAGGACAGGCCAGCCCCCCCCGTTCAGCTGCGGGCCAAGGCCCCGGCCAGCTCTCACCAGCCAACCAGCCCTCTCTGTTCGATCCCCTTCTCTTTCACCAACAAACCTCATCCCTCCACCACCTCTGTCTTCCCGAACCCTCAACTCTCTCTCTCTCTCTCTCTCTCTCCCTCTCTCTCGCTCGACCACTCTCTCACTGCTTTGCTTCTCCAAAACAACCTCCTCCGCTCTCTCTTCCCTCCCTCATCCGCCCCCAATAAGAAGCCTTTTCATCTCCACACCCAAACCCTTTCCTCTCCACTTACCCGTCGTTCCCCTTCTAATACTGCCGCTGCTGCTGCTGCTGCCGCCGTTGTTGTTGTTGTTGCTGTTGTTGTTGTTGTTGTTGTCCACCTCCCTCTTTATTCCCTCCCACCCACTCCTTGGACAAACAAATCTGCAACCATCCCCTTAACCAAATCTCTTTAAACAACATCATTTAGTGAGTATCATTCCCTAATCCTCAGGAAACCTCATCCCTTCGTCTTTCTCTGCACACACCTGAGTTCGGGGGGTTGAAAGCGAGCTTGCACTTGTTTTTCCTGAGACTCCTATCTCGCCTGTTCCTACCGCTGCCACTTGCCGACCGCCGCTTTTACCACTTTCTCTTCGTATCCTTTTTTCTAACCGGTACCTGTGCAACCGTTTTAGGAATGGCTGAAATCAGACGCAAGTTGGTCATCGTCGGTGACGGTGCCTGTGGCAAAACCTGTTTGTTGATGTATGTCCCTTTGCTCCTCCTCCCTCTAATCTGACTCCCGCCTCCAAGCTACTGTTCCACTGACAACATGTTAAACAATTTAGCGTCTTCTCCAAGGGCACTTTCCCCGAGGTATGCTCCGGACCACGTAACCCGTCTTCACGATCGATCGCCTGTGTCGCTAACACAAGTTTTTTTTTTATATACAGGTTTATGTCCCCACCGTTTTCGAGAACTACGTTGCCGATGTCGAGGTCGATGGAAAGCATGTAGAGTTGGCCTTGTGGGATACTGCGGGACAGGAAGATTACGACCGTCTGCGTCCTCTCTCTTATCCCGACTCGCACGTCATCTTGATCTGCTTTGCAATCGACTCGCCCGATTCTCTCGATAACGTTCAGGAGAAGGTACGCAGCCCCTTCATGGATGCGGATATCAACAAGTATTTAGTCTAACTAACTTTGGGGTTTTGTTGGGCACGATAGTGGATTTCCGAGGTTCTTCATTTCTGTCAGGGTCTCCCCGTTATCCTTGTTGGTTGCAAGAAGGATCTTCGACATGACCCGAAGACTGTTCAAGAGCTTGCCAAGACTTCCCAAAAGCCCGTGACCGAAGCCGAGGTATATATCAAATTATATGTAAGCCTCATTCGGGCATGCTAATGTTTTATATAGGGTGATGCCGTTAAGAAGGTCATTCATGCCGACCGTTATCTAGAGTGCTCGGCCAAGACCAACGAGGGTGTTCGTGAAGTTTTTGAGCACGCTACTCGTTGTGCTCTGCTGCAGAAGAAGCCCAAGAAGTCAAAGTGTCTTGTGTTGTAGGTTCGGGATAGTTTCTTTTTTCTCTCTTTTTTTAGATTGGCAGCAATGGTAGTTCCGGGTTTGGTGATGGTGTTTTAAATCAACGGTGTGGCATGTGCTTTTTTTCCCCCTCCGTTTTCTCGAAAAAGAAAAAACAACTCTACCCTCTGCTCTGGTGCTGGAAAATATGCTGGGGAAATGTCTCATGGATGGGAGATCAAAGCAACGAGTCAAATTGGCAAGGTATCGTTCGGTTCAGTCAATATAGCGCAAGCCGATGCGAGGGAGGGAAATATCCGGGGGCTGTATTTTTTTCTCTATTTTTCTTTTTCTTTTTCGCTTTCCCTATTCTCTACCCATCCGTATTTTATTTCTTCTTTCTTGAAACGGTGCTTTGTGTTGGTCACGTGTGAGATTCCTGGTTTGGTATTTTGTCTTAACAGTATGCTTTTTTGCTTCTCTACCCTCTGCCGCTGGAAGGGATAATTGTCAAACATAGGCTGCTTTGTTCCTTGTGAGCACCCAGATTTAAGACAGTGGAAGCCCAACTACGAATTCCCTATAAAAATAGCAGTAGTTTCCAACGCGTAGTTTTTGTCTTGCTTCTCTCTTGCACTATATCTCTCAATCTCTCTCCCTCAGCTTGTAATGCACCATTTCCAGAATGAATGATCCAACGGTGGAAAGTATGTGATGAAAATGGGAAATGAAAAGATGGCGGAAAAAAGAAGAGAAACGGTTCGAATGGGTATGCACTCCATCATTTGGCTTCCAAATTTAATGACCATATACCCCATTCCTTTTATGGTGCTTCTGGAAGAGTGCAGACAAGCCTTTTTAGTAATCTGCCTTTAAGAGTTTAAGGATCTAGGTCCATCGCTTCCCCGTCGCCGTCGTCGTTCTTGACAACGCCTTTTGCGCGCCGTTCCCTGATCCACGCTTGTATTTGGTTTTTGAGTTCGGTGTCTAGTTCCCCGCCGTCATCCCCGTCGTCAATTCCGTATTATATGTGTGGGGTTGAGGTGGGGAAGGGGCAAAGGGTGAACGTACTCGGAATAACATCTTCAACTTTCAATGGGGATCTATTGAAGGGGTCCAGAGGATTGCCCAGGAGATGAATTCTGATAGTCTGACGATCAATGGTGACTCTTGAAGAGGGGAGGATGACAGGATCTTCCATTAGTGTCGCCATCAATGGATCTGTGGAAACTGTTAGCTAAATGTATCCGACCCATTGGGTGTGATATGTATGTATGTATATATATGTAGGCATATAGAACATACCCAGGAAATCATCCGGAATCTCGCCGAGCTCCACCTCGCCCTCCTCCTCCTTTCTCTTGGTCTCCTCTATGTTAGTGGCAAGTTTGGCCAACAATGCAATATCCGGTGTTCCCTTCAGATTGCTCTTTTCCAGTACGCTCTGGAGCTTGGTGAATAGCTCCGGGCGGTAGGAACGGCCCTCTAGTGCGATCGCTTTGACGAACGGCTTGAAGGTGCGCAGGTTGAGATAGACGTCCGTAATCTCTGAGAGCAGCGCCTTGGGGTTGAATTTGTACTTCTCCGGGCTGCGCACACGAAGGTTGTTGCACTTTGGGCCCACAAGGGCTTCAAGATTAAAGTTCAACATGCCGGCCAGTGTATTAACAATCTCTGGCTTGACAAATGCACTGGGAATAGCAGACGTGAACAGCTTCAACATTGCTACCGTTTCATTGCCCAGGGACATGTAGGATGTAGCGTCTCGCTCGGCTTTAGCCAACGCCTTTTCTTTATCGCCTCTCTCCTGAGTTGTGAGTTCTGATGATTCATTCTCGAGCTCGAGCTGGAGCTTGTGGATATCGGCCAGAGCGCTCAGAGAATTGTGCAAGACATATGTTACGTCACCTAGAAGAAGTGCGATAAATTGAACGAAAAAGTCGACGTTTTCCCTTAGCACGGCAATCAGCATTGCTCATGATTACGTGCCGTTCGCCAAGGGACATATACTCACTTGCTTTCCCGATCCAGCTTTTCTCTAAAGGCAAGGTTTGGCCATATTGATTTGATGATTTCCGAGATGTGGTACCGAACCGTGAACCTTTCATAGTACTGTCGCTCAATCTCTATGTACACATATATTAGCCTCGCAGGCGGCAGCGGAGAAAGCGACCCCTGAGGGAGGACATACCAATATAGAAATTCATAAGAGCGTGCATGAGGTTCTGCAGAGAAAAGGGGTGGCCGTTAATGGCATCGCCCAGTATGCCAGTGGATTTGCCTCGATATGGGTTGATACCATAGTAGAGTATCTCCACGAGTTTCGACTTTAGGCTGGGCTTCCGGATGTAGGTTGACATGTCTAGAAAAGTGATGCAGAAGATAACAAGCTCATCCACTTGCGCAGTCACAATGCATTCCGGGAGATACCTTCCCACGAATCCGAAGCAGAGCCCAATGTCTTCCACAAAATACTCAGGCAAACAACTGAACTGCTCCGGTGGCTCTCTGGGAAGGGGTAACCTGTCCGAAATTAGCTTTCAGCCACCTCAAGGGATAGGAGGTACAAGCACGAACTTGATCAGCTTCTCTGGATAATCGTGAGTCGGTGCAACAACCCGTAGCAGCCAGGTTGTTAAATATCGCATGAAGAAAAGTGTTCGTGTTTGCGACAGACCATCGAACAGGAAGACCTCAAGAGCACACTTGTATGCTACACCTTGGTCTATCCGTTCCCTCATGCGCTCTATATTTCGATCCCATGTTGCAAGCTGAGGTGACTGTTTCCCCAATTAGCAGGCGGGCGGATTGTGGTGAGCAGTGAAAACGTACATTAAGCCACCTCTGCCTTTCTGCCACAAATCTCTCAAGGTGTTTTTCCATCTCCCCAATGTCTTTTGTCAATTGGTCATGTGTAGTCTCTGTCGCCCCGAGGCCATAGTGATGAGCGGCGACGTTCAGAAAGAACACCTCGGATATGAAATTGTTCGATCCTTCAACCTTTTTAGAGTAATATTCGTTTGCCCGGTTTTCATCTACGTTTATCTTCGTTTCCTCGTGTATATCTAAACGCGGCTGCCGTCGGAAATATTCGATGTCTATTTTATCAATCTGGCTGGGTTTCAGTAAACTGCATATTGTGACTTATAACTCGACAGGGCAAAAATTCGGAACTGACTTTGGAGAACGATGCATCCATGAATGGTTCGCAAAGTTTGGTCAGAACAGCGTTGATATTGAGCATAAACCCATCTGAGGCTACAGTGGCGGGATCCACTTGAATAGCACCACGCTTCAAGTTCAAATTGATCACACGGGCAAAAAAGTCAAGAATCTTCCCTCTAGCCTCCAGTGAACTGCGTATTATCATCATAACAATCTGATGTAATTGATCCTGGGAAACTCGGTCAAATTTGAACCTATACGATATCGTTCGTAAGCTTACCTGTAATGTCTGGAGTGAAAGTCGCAATGCTCTAGTTGCATCGTTGATACTTGTCAGCGGTTTTGTCTTTGCACCTGTAAAGTAGGTTTTGCAAACCGCTGTCTGGGCGAGAGTTTAGACCATAACCTCAAAACACGAAACGGGAGTAGAGCT
Organism: Tuber magnatum; assembly: GCA_003182015.1. Classification (NCBI taxonomy): domain Eukaryota; kingdom Fungi; phylum Ascomycota; class Pezizomycetes; order Pezizales; family Tuberaceae; genus Tuber; species Tuber magnatum. The sequence goes on from PYWC01000048.1 coordinate 517,190, forward strand.
GGTAATACCTGAAGGGGCGAAATCTGGAAATAAGGGCCTAAAATTGTTTTCTTTTCCAAAAGGTTGGCCGGAACAACTTCCGGGGGAGGTAGAAACTCTGGTAGATTTACTAACATGCCAATGATAGGCTTATGATGCATAAGCCTCCCCAGGGCGGTTATAAAGGGTTTGTAGTTGTCTGTCATGCTCATCTCACCCAGCCGGCTACTTAGAGTTCGAAGTGCGTCCTGGAAGTATAGACCCAGGTCAGGGTTGTCTTGCAGTCGACTCACGAAGTCGGTCAGGAACTCTTGAGGAAGTCCGCGATCTTCATCCGCATCTGCTTGTAGCCGGTCCGCTAGCAGGATAAGAGCGCGGTCGTTACTATCATGTATCAGTAGGAAGAGCCAAAGGCCGCATATTCCTCTGCCGGGTGCTTACTTGAAAACGTCCGGCATGGAAACACAATATTCTCCATAATTGAGGCAGAGTCTCTGAGCGGTTTGAAGGATATTTTTTCTGTGATTGTCCATTCGGGATGCAGGCGTCGTACGCTGCATATTGGAAGCTCTCCTCCACGACCCCACAAGGTAATCCATGGGAACAACTTCTGGTCTAGCGCATACTGAGAGTATTAACTGATCAAGGATCGTAACGTCAATGCGTGGACCTGGATAAAGTCAGAATAAAGGCTCTTCGCGGAGAGAAAGCACCGCAAACTTACGTTTACCTTCACTATCCGACTGTTCCTCTAATTCTTTTCGTAGGTCATCCAAGATATACAGTCCGGCCGAGCGGGGCCCTGGCTGTAGACTATATTAGCTCCCACGACCTAGGGATGCTTGAGAAATCCTTCGAAAGAATAAATCAACCCGAACACTGACCTCCAGAGCAACTCGAAATATCTGCCTCAGCACCTTATCTTCCCATACTTCCGTGGCCGTGAGGGCGCCTGAAGGGGGATTGCCTACGGCTGGCTGAGTTTGTGACGGCTTTGCCAGCAAAGGTGCATCTGGTGGCGGGGATGCAGCTACTCCTTCTGATGTCGAGCTCGATGGTCTATCCGGAACTTGGCTTGTAGGCGTCCCCGTGATGGGAAGAGCTTGGGGCTGAGGTCTCGGAGCTTCATTCTCTTGTTCGACAGGCTGGGACACGCTAGCTTCCCCACCGTGAGGAGTAGCAGAGAGTTTGGGCGAAGAGGATCCTGCAAGTCGTGCGAGCCTGGCAAGTCGCTTGTCGCGAATCTATACCAAGTTAGTGGCGGGGCTCTGGTTTATCTCGAGTAGTGCAGATGATCATACCGCATCTGCATCCGATTCAGGATTAGAGGACATTTCCTTTTCGTAAAACGGAATAGATATATAGAGGTAAAGTTAAACAGAATCCTTTATTTATTCCGAGAGAAGATTATTGTTGTTGTTCTGTGACAAGCTGGAGGGAGACCGGGGGTTGGAAGTTGAGGGCTGGAGTGGGAAAAGGGCGAACGTGGGGCTAAGGCAGTATTCGTAGTGCAAGTTTTAGCTACCGTACTCGTGTTTAACACCAACCACGCAACCGGGGGTCACGCCGCGCGCAAACGCTACCGGCGTATAAGCGGGCAACAATGAGGATTTTAGGCGAGCTACCGGTACGAGTGAAACTCTGTGATCGCTGATAGCGACAACAGCAGTAATTCATGTCCACCCACCCGCAACCACCTTTGAGAAAACCCTGATGACTCCTTTCTTGGCTAACCCTGAAGAATGGCTCGCCTATTCGGACTTTCGAGCCTCTAGGCCCTACCCTACCAAGTTCTCAAGTTATCATACTTAAGCTCACCCACCACATGCCGTATTATCCGTCAAGCTCTGAAGAACCCGATGATAACCCCTGTATCACCGTAGTCACCAATTTCAAGGTATCTGCTTCTGAGAGCGCAGTGAATTCCGCCGGTGGGTTTGTGATTATTGCGAGCCGATTTTGTATGGGAGCCGGGAGAGTACCCAAGTAGGGCAGTCTAATAGATCGTGAAGCCATTGGCTACCTAAGCAATGTTCTGAAGGAAAAGGAAAAAAAAAAGCAGAAGCCAAAGAAACATATTATGCTGCGGTGACAGGGATAAGGTGGTAAAAACAAAACAAGACAGCTAACTAGCACCAGATCCATGAACTCCTATTTGTATCCCCGGTATATTTACAGAGTGCAGAATGTTACAGTGGGAAAGCTGAGAATGTTAAGACGAAGGGGGAGAAACAAGTCATCCCTTTTCGGAACCAAACACGGATGTCCATAACTAGAAGCGAGTAAGTTAATCGGGAAAAACAAGGCTGGGGGGGTGTGAGGAAACTCACGTCCTTGCTTCCATCATAGGCGTCGTTGGAAGTAGGCGTGCTTGGGGAGCGATGGAACAGGGATAATGGAGGTGCCTTGAGAGTATTACTAGAGGAGGAATTTGCCGCAGTGCCTGGACGAACCAACCCGGCCTTTTCACGTTGTTCTGTCAAGGTTTGCTTAGCAAACATAGCTAGAGGTAGCGTGGAAGTGTCATACCGTCATTCCAATCAAGGACAGAAGCTATTAACTGTAGTACTTCATATTTCTTCGTGTCACCCCGTTGAATGCTCACGAATTGGAGGAAGACATTGGTAACCAGTTGCCTAGGTCCACATTAGCTGGTATTATTACGAGTATGAGATTTTCGTTCAGTTACTTATCAATCTTGTCATCCGCATTGTCACGCTTAAGCATCCGAAGAGCTTTTCGGAGATGGTCGTTCAATGTAACGGCTAGTTCGGCGTAACAAGTGTCAGGATATGTTGTTGTTGCGTGAAACCCATATGATAGGATATATACCTTCATGCCGAAGCTTCCCAATCAAAAGACCCTTTTCTTTAACTTCTTTTTCAAAGGGTAAAACACGCTCGAGGTCTTTTTGTGCTTGGAGCAGTTGAGACTACGGCCATAGTCAGCCATATCCGCAGTAATTTAGAGATTTTGTCCGAATCGTACCTCTGCCTCTTTCGTACGTTTCTCCAACATCTCACCCTTCTGGGTTAGTTGAGATATTTGAGTTTGCGTACTCTCAACAACATCCCTGAGTTCTTGTTTACGAGCTTTCCTCTCCGTGTTAGTAGGAGGGGAGAAGAAAACTCAAGAGAGAGTGAGTAGCAGCTCAGCACACACCATTTAGTATATCTTGCAGGGATCTCTGTAAACCAGCGACTGCGTCAGACTCCCTCTCTTTGTCTGCAACAGCCTTAACATATGCTGCTTTCTGAGTAGATATTTGATCTTCAAGTTCAATAAGCCGCTCTCCCAACGACTCACGAACGGCTCGCTCCTCAAGGGCAATAACTTCCCAATCCTGCATAGCGTGCTTGGTAGTTTCATATTCTTCACGCAGAAACTGTTCTGCGCTAATTAGGTCCTCCCGTTCCTTTGCCCAATTCTGTTGAGAAAGATTCATGCGGTTCCAGAGAATTGTCAACTCTTCCGAGGTTTCCTTGCTGGTCTCTTGTGATTTCCCTAACTGGCCATGCAGATCTTGGATTTTCTCGTTGAGACTTCGGTTTTGGTGCTCTAGCTCCTCCACCATAGCTCTAGAGTGCTCAAGTTCTTCCTATGCATCAGGAGATCAGCGTCGGCGCTCCGAACTTGCAAGTTAATTCTTACTTACGGCATCCGACTTTAGCCTCTCACCAAGGGTACTCTTGATAGTTGCTACTCTTCCAAGCAGCGTCCTGTATTGGGTATCGAGAGTTTGCTTTTCTTCTTGCGCCTTCGCTAGCAGCTTTTCCTTGTCATCTAAATCCTTTGCACTCGCCTTCTTCTGATCTGCAAGAGATTTGCGGAGAGCTGTAGCTTCTGCTTGCTGTGTCGAGAGCTCCATTTCCAAATCCCTGATGTATCTTTTGAGCGAATCTTGAACTCCAGGTTCCCCCGCAGACCCAGAACCCTTTGACTCTCTCCCCTTCGCAGCATCCTTCTTCGCGTTTTCCACCAAATCTTCTCGTGATCCCGCACTTGCGCCATCGCTACTCCCCGCAGAATCCCCAGCAGCCTCATTGCCACTTCCATCGGCATCGAATGCTAGGGGATGGCCTTTAGGGGTATTCGATGCTCTTTTTTTTGTGCTGTTCTATCACAGCAATTAGTAAATGCCTTTGAGATCAGTGCAAGGATAGCGAACAACCGTAACTCCAGGTGGGCTCCGCGCTTCGTCAGCCACTTCGACCTCATTATAATTGTCGGCTCTATTGTCTGGGTCGCCCTGATGGGGTGTAGCTGTAGGAGGGGTCTCTTTAGTATTCCCACCACTCTTCCCCTTCCTATTCCCCTTCATCTTGGTCGGCGCTATACGTGGAGTTTCCATCGTGATCAGCCAGGGACTGTGTGGGAGGAGGGGGGAGAAAATCTCGCCAATGCCGGAGGTATGTTAAGGACTCAAGGCAAAATTCTTACCAACGCTGGGGGCGGTCGCGGGTTGTGCATTTTTTTCCATGGTCGCCCGTTCCGGGAGACCTAGGGGGCTTGAAGGCGGTTGACTGATTCTTCCGTGCGTCAGGTTACGAGTGCTGGTATGATAATATAGACTAATACATACTTCCAATCTGGCACTTGGGGCCCAGCAGCTTCGAAATCCCGGGCAACTCACAATCCATTCCAACCCGTGACCTCGTGCTACGCCAAGCCCTTCCTGAATAATGAGATATGCCTATAAATACTTGGCGCACCCCCCTCCCCTCAGGGTAACTTCCGACCTTCAGATTAAAACCGGGTAATTGAACTGCTCACATGCCAGCAGTCGGAAGCTGAACAGAACCACAGCATCAAAGCGAATTGCTAGTGGATGTGGCCCCCATCACAACAGTTCCTCTACTTTTTCCTTTTTCTCTTTTCTTATCCCACTGCTCTCCAATGATAATGATACAAGAATCAACCCGTTCATCCCTTTGAAACAATTCTCACCAACAGAAAGGGTTATAAATAGAATAAAAAGTGAAAATTGTGCGTTGGTCCGAAAGTCCCAAGGAAGATGGTACCGGTATAGTGCAGTGCATTGACCAGCCAAACACAGAGTAGCAAAGGATACAATTATCAAGCCTCTTAACATCATTAGGGTATTCCAATAATTGGTTTTCATCTCATATTACCGCAGAATCGACTTCGGGAGTTTCCCTGGAACCTCTGGAATAGATACGAAATTGGATGAAAATCTGTGTCCGTCAGGAGGGGATATTTGATATTGAAAAAGAGGATTCTTACAGTGATGTCTTGGGACATCGTTCCTAAACTCCCAAGTAACCACGGAAGGTTGTCCTTGATGTATGTAGAGTCGCTAGAATGGCATAATATCTAAGAAGCAGTGAACAAAATTGAATCCCTGAGGCACGAATGAGCAACCATACCCCTGCCCCATAAGCAAGATTTCCTAGGAGAGATAGCAGGAAGAATAGTAACGAGAGTCCTTCACCAAACCGTTAGCGTTGCATCTAGGGGATCGCGAGAACCCAAACACCGACCATCACATGATTTGTTGAGGTAATTTCTAATTATTTGGGGAATCCGGGCGCTGTAGGGGAGGTTAGAAGGGAAATCTCCACTAATAAATGTACACTTGCCTGAGATATAGTAAAGCGCTCAAGTATCCCAACATCTCAGCACCTCGTGGCATTTCCTGGCCATCATCATTTCCCCCGGGGGCAGACCACGCACCACTCCTCCAGGCGACGAACCAGCCCAATGTCCCCGCAAAACAGATGCCCATTATAGCCAAGATATTCCTCAAAACGGCCGTTCTGGCGCTCGTTTTTTTCTCGAGGATAGCTGATAGAGAGTCTGAGCGTCTTGCGCTAGACCTGCGATGACGTGACTTCGCACCTGAGCTCTTGCGACGGGGGCGGCCGAGCAGTGGTCGAGTCTGATCTTGGGGATCGGCGGGAGCGGAACTTTGCAGGTGCTCACGTCTAACAGCCAGAGCCTTGGTGACATGATTGTAGTATACTGTCTGGGAAAGTAGAATCGCATCTGACACACAGAAATAGATTGCGAGAGCAATCATCGTGGAAAGCAAATGGCCCCATAAGGCACCTGGAAACCCAGGGTAGGTGATGTCAGCTCGCTGTAGGGGAAACACCACCGCAGATTGATAAAAGTGTAGAGCTACAAGGAATGAGTAGGAGTTATACCAATCAAATTAGCGATATCTCCGAGGATCCAGATCACAATAAATGCGACAGAAAATCCTTCAGCGCTGCCATTCCTGTAGTTTTCGATGACTTGTGGTACCTGGAGCCCGGGGAATATTAGTGGAGAAGCTGCTTGAGTACGGAGAGCAAACTCCTGGGTATGTAAGAGAGGAGGGGGGGCATTCAAAACCCGAACTAATCGAGGGTCTTGTTAATACTTACCAAAAGAAAGACCCATGACACCAGTGAAATGGATCCCGTAATCCCAGACAACGCTTCTCGGAGAGATAACGGTCCTGCACCTGCAAGGAGGAGAGCCACCGGAGTGCCCATGATCAACAGAGTGGGTAGGGTTTTTGTGTCAGTTGTACAGGTATTGTCGTAGGAAATGGGGCGCTGGAGCGGGAGGTTGGAGATCCTTTCTCGTGAAAACCGAGCGGGCGAGATTGAAAGTTGAGACACTTGAGCCAATCAAAGGAGGACGATTGTTAACTTATCAAATTTCGAGCTACGATATGATACGGTACCGTACTCTGGGGGTGCGGTTAGTCGGGCGACACCCAAATACGGTAACCGAGCTTTGGTGCATGGGGGGGTTAAGGGTAAGTGAGGGGAAAGGGGTACGATTGGCTCACTATCTACCTGTCCTGTCGTGACTTTTGTGAAGTGGACCGGGCTTGCATGGAGGCGCACAGAGGTGCATACAGCCACATAAGAAGTCCAAAAGCAGTTAGGTTAGGACGCAATACCGGGAAACGACACTGTCCTAGATTGTGAAATTCCAAAGAGCCTCTCATCGCAGACTAAGGATTATAAGATGAATTTTAAGAGACCAAGATCCAAACCAAGGTAATAACAGGGGAAAATCCTAAGAAAGCATACCTATTAGTAGGGAGCTGGATACTGTATTAGTAAAATATTCCAAAAAAAAAACCAGTATTGGTAGAAAGTGGTACTTTAATGGATAAGATAGGGGTACTGAAGTATAGAGGGGTCTTGTGAGTGTAAGAATATATGAAAGTGATGATCTAGAAGGTGCTTTAAGGCATGTAACTGTGTAGATGAGTGTGGGTAGTTGTAGTGGGGTGCCAAGTAGCAGGAGCTAGATGTAGAGTTTTATTCACAATTACAAATATTTTACTCTTTACTGCAAGACATGGAGTTATTCTCAAAAATTAATAAGAATGATATGAGTAGATGTTGAGGCTAGAACAAGTGTTGCTTATAATTCTGACTATTAGGTATAGTTAGCGCAGGACTGGGAGAAGGGACTGGTAGAGGTAGTTTTGCCTTTTGTTGATCTTGTTAGGGTGATACTGCCTTTTTGACTGCTGCTTGTATCTTCTAGCAATTCTTTTCTAAGTAAGTATTATATCATATAATCAAGATTAATTGACAAAATAAAAACCTGCATCTAATACTGGGGTATAGTGTTCCAACACCCACTGATTTTCCTTCACATGCCTTATAACTGGTATATACTAGGTTGTCTTGCTGCACCTTCTTTCATTATGTGTATTTCAAGCTGTCTTGTAATGCTTCCTTATATCAGGTGTATCAGGAATTGCATCATCACTACATCTTACTACATCATTCGCATCTGTAGCTCTATTGCACCTTCCTTTTCCCAGCCACTCTACCCTCAATTGTGGCATGATGTTGCACTGCATTTGGTTCACATTTCCTGTTTCTCTCTATATCTGGACTATGTCTTAAGCAATATCATTGCTTCATTCCCTATCCTGATACTATAAGCTCCACCATGTCTCTTTTCTGTATCCTGCCCTGTAGTTCTTCTACTTGCATATTTTGTCTACTTCAGGGGTTTGTCTATTCAAGTATTCCATATCTGGTCCCTTATACCTACTATTGTAACATCTAATCTCCGTGGTATGCCAGTCTCCTCTTTCCTAACTGTGCTTTCTACTAGTGTAGTATCGTAATACTTAGAAAAATAATTTGAACTCTTGCATGCCTCGCCTGGTGGTGGTTCATATCTTGCTTTGTATATTCTTTGCACATTCACTCAATCTCTACAAGTATTATCAATTACATTTATTCTACTATCGCTACAATCCACTATCTACTAGATCCAGCTCTATGTAACAAGTTCTGCTTGAGAAGCTCAGATATAGGTGACCTTTTAGTCAGATCCTATCTTACAATGCTGCCAACCTACTACTCCTAATAGTTATACCAGGATTTACCAAGTACTGGCTCTTTGATCCTCTAGACAAAGATAGTAGTAACTTAGACCCCTTGAACTGGCTATGTAGAGTATCATATATTCTGTCCAATCAAATGCCTATTTCATTATACCTACTTAATATATCTCATCGAATATTTTCAAATCAATTCAACTGTCACTAAGCCATTGCTGGTCCACTACTGGGATCAGGTACACTAGGCCTAAGATTGTCTTGACATCCACCATTGTAAATATTCATGCATCTGGCTACTGCTCTATAGTAATAGCCCCATGGAATTTGAATAGGTAATCTGAATTAATAATGCTCAACATCAGAAGACTTGCTAGTCAGTATATACTATCAGAGTACCTGTATTCACAAATTTTGAAGAGCACCATGATTTTCCCTAGCAGATAATCTCTTAATACTTTACATATTTCCTTCCCTACTACCTTAACCCAAACTCAATTATTGCGACTTACCTGCTCCGAGAAAAGTTTGGTCCAAGTGGATTGTGTATGGTAGATATCATAAATAGTAGTTTCCAAGAAGACTAGAACTGGGATTTCAGATTGATTTCATAGTTTTACAAGAAAGAGTTAGAGTACAGCTGAACCTGTAGAAAGGGGGTACTTCATGGACAGACTTAGTCAACTATGTTGAATCAATTCTGTACACATGATACTACATGGGGTATCTATGACCTGTCAAAAGGCTTCAAGCCTAGTGACATCACTACAAGTTCAGTTGAGAATCTTACAGTGGGTATGCTGTACGGAATGGAAATTCATTGTATCTAAAAGGTCAGTTACTTCTATGGGGACATGACCTCTATGACATTAAAGAGAATCTAGGTTCATAAGCTACATTCAAATCATGCAGCATTGGCTGGGGTTGTGCAGGATTTGCCATGTGATATTATTCTTACTTGAATATTACTATCTGTTTTTAATTTATTCCTTATAAGCCAGCTTATCAAACTTCACAGAATATACTAAAATGTTACCATATTGATATACATGTTGCCAGAAGTGACCCAATAAATGCATTTTAATAAAATTGAAATGAGATTATATACGAATTAGTTCTATGCCATACCTCTCCTCAAGAACATACTCGTAGTTTCACATGTGATGTTGTTTTTATCTGACATGTAATTGATTAATCTCTACCCTCTAATTTCCTAGTTTCCTGCACTAGTAGTCAAATTTTGCATGTATCTGTTTGGATATTTGAAATTCTAGAAAACTATCCTTTGTCAAGTGAAACTGGCAGAGGTATTGTTTCATGTAATCTATGGTCTTAGTTGTATAGCTTCTGGATTGTACCATTAGACTAAAATTGAGTAGTAAGCTAATACCAGATTATATTGAATTTAAAGAGCAGTATTTGCACATTGTCTAGCTGTCAATGCAACTGCTAGAATAGTCAAAAGAGAGTACTCCAAGTTCCATATCCCCTTCTCCTGCCACTAGGTAATCTTATGGTAGGCTTTTGTAAGAACAGAAGATTCAGAATATAGTAGTAAAAATCTTCAGATATTATCAAAAGCTTGCAGTTGTCTGTATTTCTTGAGAAACCCTTGAACCCAATCTATTATGTGCTTGTATGGTTAAGATAAATTGTATATAGCAAATAAGACTAGTGCTGGTTAGTAGACAAAACTTATTGAATTCTATTAAAAATATTGTACCTGATATTGATCCTGAGGATTACAAGAGTATTGTTGGCATCTTCTGAGTCTGACTATATTTTTGGGTTTGAACTTGCTTGTATAAGAGAGATATACTTTTACTAAGAGTGCGGCTTGTAGCTATACCTTCTAGCTCCTTGCTCGCTCACTCACAACTTGAAGCACCAGCTCAACATAACTTGCCAGCTTAACATGACCTGAGGCTCAACATTGTGGCTCAATATAACAGTGTGGCTAAATATGTCAGAATTAGTCTATAGTACAAAACCTTCTAGTTTATATTTATTTTTTCTAATCTCACTTGCTTTTTAATACCTTTAATACGAAGCTTGCAGATTTTTTTTTATAGGCTTGAATTTTCCACCTTTTTTTCAAGCATAATTGAATCTCATCCAGAAGAGGCTTTTGCTCAGCTGATTCAATTCGCCTTTTTGCATTTTTGGCCCATTGTAGCAATTTCTTTGCCTTCTCTAACTCTGGATCTTCCCAACTTTTTACCATTTGACAAGCTTGCAAAGCATAAAGAACACCTTTTTGGATTTGTTTTCAGTTTTGTGCCTTATATCTTTCAGCCCTTGCTTCTTCAGCTGCTTGGGTATGTTCCATATATTCCTTTGCCAAAGCTTCTCATTGAGCTTAAGCTAACCCTAATTGTAATACTATTTTTAGTTTTTTCGGCAAGATTGGTGATTGGTTTTTAGCATCCTTTTGTAATTTTCTACCCATTCATTTCAGGCTATGAATGGTAAGAGGAACAGTACGTACACACCCTCTTAGTGGTATGCCAGGGTTGGTTGGAGATATAATCATCTCTCATAACTTTGGTATAATAATATTCAGATTATAGGAGATAAGGCTAGTAGCTATAAATGTGGATTGGATTGTTGTTGACTTGAAGGTCTGTTGTTGGAAAGTGTTGATCGAATCCAGAAACTTTATCTTGTCAAACTTATTATAACCTGTATGGGTGGCTGCTCCAATAGTCTCAGTATAGTAATGCTTATAGGGCTGAAATACTATAATATTAAAAAAATGCAGAAGATGGCCAGTATAAGGAGGGAGACAAAAGATGATAATTTTATGCTGGTCACAAAAATCAATAAACTGCTTCATGCAGTGGGATCTGAAGCTATTGAGAAGTAAAATATATTAAGTACTAACTTTTTGCTGTTGAGAAAACTACTCCAAATAGATTAACTATTTTATTAACAAGATATGATTGCTGTATCTAATTTCTGAAGTTCTGATAAGACAATTATTTAGTATTGATATTGCTGTATATCAGGGCTCCTGGTAAATAACACCAGGGATGATATGTAAATGGTACGAGCACTAGGTTATGTTTTATATTTTGTTTTATAGTATCATTTGATACTTGATATATTTCAAAAGTATTGCTTGGTACTTTGAATGTTTCAGGTTTTGTTCTATAGTATGATTGGATACTGGTTATGTTTTAAAGATATCACTTCATACTTTGAATGTTTTATATTTTGTTTTATAGTATTGTTTGATACTTGTTATATTTCAAAGTTATCGCTTGTTACCTTGAATGTTTTATGTTTATTTTGCAGTATCACTTGATATAAGCTATATTTCAAAGGTATTGTTAGATACTTTGAAAGGGACTATATTATCGCTCATGCTGGAGATGAGTGAGAACTTGTATTTAAACACTGCTGATTCCGTGATGGAAACAGTAGACTTCAACTGACAGTATTCTGAATATACTGGATTGAAAGATGATTCTTGATCTCCTATTACACTCCTTTGAAGATTTCTTTAGTTTATACCGCTCTCACCTCCTGTCCAACAAGTGGACCACCTGTTACTATCAGATACAAACTGTGATTAGCATTCTAGATGTGAACACATTACATGATAATCAAGGTTGGTAAAAGTGCTCTATCACCACTGATAGTTTCACAAACAGAAATAAGTTCTCGACTTGTTGAACTTGCCAAATATGATTGTTATAAGGGGTCTTAAGTAACAATTCACTGGTTCTATCCAATACCAATTCTCTAGCTAGTTTCTTCAAAATTATAGCAATCTCCAGTCTGAATACAATATTGATCCCAAACAGTCTTGTATCATTCAAACCAATCTTGTATCTTAATTGGCCAAGAAGTATTTTTTCTGTTGACATCAATTGTCCCTTGTTTTCGAACTGCATGATCCGAATAACAAGAAAGAAACCATTGCACCCAGTACTTACCTACAACTGGTACTGGAGATAGTTCTGTATAGGCATTTTTCAGAATTGTATTCATACAACCTGAAAGCATCTGCAGATGGGCACTCATTTCGATAGTATTCCATTGGTTGAGAAACTAATATGGAGCCAATTCTTGGTCCTCAGAAAAGATTTCTGTTTGATGCTAGTCGATCTTGCTTTGTAGGAACCCCATTCCAATATACTCAGAGTTGTGAAACTAGAATTTCAAACTGGTGTGCCAAAGCTGTAGAGTTTGGTTTTTCATATTCTATTCCTTGTAAAGATGTAAGAGCAGTATAGATTCTGGTCTCTGTATCTTTGTATGTCTATACCCACCAGCTGGGAAGTATAACTATTGCTGGAACTGGAGGAATCATTGTGATTGAATATGTAATATTTGGGATTGGTAAGGGGACATTGGATTCTGCTAAGAGAATATAAGGAGCTTGCCAGTAGCTTTTGAAATTTGACTGAAAAAGGTATCTCTAAGTCGTAACTACAGTACTTATAATTTAGATTTGATATAAATAAATTGGAAATAGTATAATAGGAACCATAGGACTTGATATTGTTGTTCTGCTATTGAAATTCAGTAAAGTTGAATTACTATGTTCTAGTGACTAATAAAGAAATAATTAAGTTAAAGTTAAGTAGCAATATTTTATTAATCTCAAAGAGAATAAATATATTCAAGTTGAATAGCAATATTTTATTGATCTAAAAAGAAATAAATAAGTTAAAGTTGAATAGCAATATTCTATTGATAGAAAAAGAAAGAAAACTGTTCAAGTTGAATAGGAATATTCTATTGATTAACGAAGAAATTGATACATTTAAGTTGAGTAGTAATATTCTGTTAAGATGCAAAGAAATAAATACACTTAAGTTGAATAGCAATATCTTGTTGTACTGTGAAGAAACTATATTAAATTATAAAACTGTATTGATAGGCAATACTAGATTGAGCCACAAAAGGTTGTGTTGAGCTACAGGTCATGGTGAACTGGCAAGTCATGTTGTAATATGTTCGGACAGGATCCTAGTTACGTAGCAGTATAACAGGAGCAGCTGGGTTCTGGATCAACTAGAAGTGAGGGCAGCTTACTAAAAAAGGCTCTCTGGGGGTGTAATAGGGAATCAAAGAAGTAACTCTACAACCAAGTATATTTACAATACTACCAGTCATAGTCTGCTATTTCCATCATGGAAATGAGCGGTCTTTAAATACAACTTATCGCCTATCTCCAGTATGAGCAATATTGTAAAGCATTGCATGTATCAACTGATAGCATACAAAACAATACAAGTATTAAATGATACTGTGAAACCAAACATAAAACATTGTATGTATGAACTGATAGTGCACGAAAGAATACAAGTATCAAAGGATACTGTGAAATCAAACAGAAAACATTCTGCAGATCAACTGATAGGATACGAAACAATACAAGTATTAAACAATACTGTGAAACCAAATATAAGATATTATGTATATCAACTGATAGCATACGAAACTATACAAGTATTAAACAATACTGTGGACCCAAACATAAGACACAATCTAGTATTCATACTGGTTACTATTATACACTAGCCAACTTGAAGGACAAGTGAGGCTAGACTAGGGCCTGATACATAATGAGTTGATTGCTAGAAAGGCTCACTTTTAGACTGCAGGATAGCAGTATTAAGAAGTGTATTGTATAATGAATATATTGATAAAATCCCTTCTCCATTGCTGATAATTCTGTAAAAGCGTAGGAGACATCTTGATATTTATATTCCATGTCTGGGTGTTTGCGGGCTATCTAATTTCCTCTTGTTCTTCTGGTATGAACACCCTAGACCCTGAAATCCTTTGCCCGCTTGACTCTGAATCTTCCAAACAGCAGGGAGGGTGTTCTCACCCCTCTCCTTGCATTGTCCTTTCTATCCATAGTCACTTGAACCCTTTTGCCATGACAAACGGTTACGTGTTCTTTCTCTATATACAGTGTAATCAGCTCCGATGACATACTTATTAATACAGCTGGCCATATTGCCCACCTGCTTGAACCCACAGGAGGCTTGCTCCTTCGTGATCGCACCAGTGGTATTTAGGCCTCTTAACGCTTTGGGTCAACCCTCCATGTGGTAGGCCTTCATCTGGCTCTACCTTATGATGCCTCAGGGTGTGGGTGAATGATCTTCACTTGGGCGTCATCCCCTCATTAGCATTTTCCTCTCCATTCCTTCACCAACGGACTTGAAATTCGGTCTTACTGCCTGCATGGCAGTCAGGGACTCCTATTGGAGTAGCCAACCTCTCCCAAGGTGGTATCCACCTGTTAACTCAGCTGGGAGATCTTTGCTTGTATTTATCTCCACAACCAATTGACCGATTTAGTTTGTTTGACCTTGTCAGAGTAGCTGAGAGCCATCTCTTGAAGACTCAGTGAAAACCCTGTGGTCGTCGACTTTCAGCGGTGGCCCAAATGAGAGTTTTGTGCAGGCATTGTATTGGTAAAAATTAACTTATTCTTCAAATACACCGACCAACCCTGGGATCGAACATGTGACCTTTTGCCACTAATCATGTGATATGCTCATTGCGCCATGGCAGTTCCTATTATGGGTAACAGTTACACAGGTTGAGCTGGTGGGTACTCTCTTGGGAGTACCCCTGGTTGCGAGTGAGTGAGCAGCTGGGGGGTATGGCCGCCAGCCATACCCTTAGCACCAGTATGTTCCATAATCACTTGCAGGACACTGCTTCCTTGAGTAAAACACTCAGATATTAGGATGTATCTTATATCTAGAACAGGTATTGGTTTTTACACTATATCATACAATGTAGTTCATATGGTAAGCAATCCAGGCAGCTAAGATAGGAAAGTCTGCCTGGACTTTTCTATCTACACAGTTATTTGGAATATCCTTGCTACCTGTATCTTGTAAAAGTTCTAATAAGAGTTCAAATATGCTCTGTAGAGTATAGTTCTTGATTTGGCTTCAGGGTTTCTGTATAGATGCCAACCCTGAGAACTTGGGTGATACAGGTAATCAGGTAGGGAGGTTAACCACAATTGATTCAAGTTTGTTACATATTGTGAAGGGAAGATTTGGGATACGAATGTATAAGGACTATGCCTTCTTGTCACTGGAGAAGGAGCTAAGATGGGTTTGATCTGATATCTCAATAATTAGTACCACTATAGTGCTACTGGCAGGTGTTTCCTACTACCAGTTAGCATGTTCCTCTGGAAATTAGAGTATCTGGAATTAGAATGGTACCTGAACATTCTACTACTAGTCTGCTATATGCATTTCTATGAATATTCTCTCTCTATTTGGATTGTATTCATACTATAGGGTATAAACTAAGTTATCTCTATACACTATCTACTGTACAAGAGATCTGATATAGTCAAGGATGTTTTGGTATAAGAAGGACAATTTTGTTTTACTATCATTTACCTGATCTTCAAATCAGCATAGATACAAAGTGTATAGACCTAGTGAGTGGAGGTGATTCTTGATTATATGTATTGATTTATAGTTGATGGATGCTGAATTACTGAGTCTACTTGAAAAGTACTCATTAATTTATAACTCTAGGAATCTACTTTCAGTAAACTGAGGGACTAGTTTGAAGTAATGTATGGCAGGAAAGGGAGCCTGTGGGTTTCCTCTCCAATTCTGTAGATTTACTTCAAGTTCTCTCACATGTCCAATAGACTGGCTGGCACTGGGATAACATGGCAGTTGGCTACATGATAGAGACATATTAACTATGATGCCCAACTCCTGTGCATCCTTCTCACTGAAGGAGTTAGAGTTACATTGACTAGTATCTGTGTTGAATTGAGAGTTCAAATTAGTCTGCTCCTGGTGGTGGGTGATGGCTTTATAGTGTAATATATTGCATTCTGTCTAGTGAATTGGACTTGTGAGAGTAGTATGTTCTATGGTGGATGTGAGAAGATTTTCCAGATTTTGATATACTGTCCATAGTGGTTCTCATAAGGAACTGTAGAGATATACTTTTGGTAATACAATGAACATTTGGCAGGCATTACGCTAGGGAGTATGGTCAATTGTTGGAAGATTGTGTATATTCTGGGTTGTAGGTAGAATGTTTTTGTTTAAGCTGTGTAGATGAAAGGACCATCAAGAGTGTAGTCCCTTTGAGATATAGGTATGCCAAACTAGTTTAGAGCATGGTATACTATATTATATATAATGAACTACTAGGATATTTACTTTTAGGTATATGCATTTATGGGAACTATTAAGTTTATAATCTCAGGCAGGTTGTGCAAACCTGAATAAGATAAGGGCCCAGATATTTTGAACATCTGGAATTGGGTTTTGGAAAGATGTTGAAAACAATTCTGGATTTTTAGACTGTCAGGTACTCTGATATATAAAGTTGGCCATGATGGAAGTGAAGCCATATGGATAAAAATACCAACAAGCTATATTCATATCAAGAATACAGGAAATATTAATTCTCTCCACTCTTGTACTTGGGAATCTGGTGGTATGAATTCAAACAACAAGGACATTTAGGAGAGCTATATAGAGAATACAGGGTTCGAGACAATCATGACATAAGAGCAAATATATATAGTTCTTGATATTATATTGACTGTAACAATTAGTTCAAGGCACCTAAATAGTGGTTGAAGAATGAGCTACTATAAGACACTCATTAGGTTCACCAACAATAATAGAGGTAGAGCAATCTATGATAAATGGCAACAAACTATCCAAGACTACATATTAACAAAAAACTATACAAATGTGTATGTTTTCTCAAACCAGATTTGTGTAGATATCTGATGTGGTATAAGGTATTTGCAGACCAGCCTGTCATAGTCTTGTAACTGGAGAAACTGTACAGAATACCACTAGGGTTAATATAATTAACCATGCTATTATTTATTCTCTTAAGTACTGTGGTAAAACATTGATACATGCTATACTAATTAAAGAAGTACAAGGTTATGGTGTACTAGCTTTAGCAATTATCTCATGAGATGTGGCTATCAATTCTATCTTACTACTGCCAGGCGCACCCCCTAATTGAGCTTATCTATTGCTAGTACAAAATACTAGGCTGTAACAACCCAGTATACATGAGCTATGGTAGCCTGAACCTACACCCATATAGGTAGCTAGGAGGCGGACTGGTAGGAATAGGCGGGCAAGTAGGTACATGACGTATGGAGACTCGATAGCCCGGGCTCCAAGATGAACAGAAATTGGATAAGGTACTTGCATACTTAGTTCTATCCATGAGTGATGGCAGAGTACGTAGGGACCTCTGAAAGGGCAGTTACTTGACTAGGCCGAGTAACTGGAGAAAGGAGAAAAGTGTCTAACTCTGGTGACGGAGTAGACAGGATAACAGGGTAAGTTACCCTGTCAACTAGACATAGTTACACTACCTACAGGATCAGGTTGCCGTGCTATGGCGCTCAGGTTACCCTGTCTATGGTCCTAAGTTACCCTCACTTTCAACCTGAAGTCTCTTGTGGAGTTCCAGCAAAATGACGGGAATGTTTGTCCCCCAAGGGGAGACATAATACTGGGATCTGGGGTTCAGGGCAATGCTATGGGGTGACCTAGGCAGCTTCGAAGAAGCTGTAAATGGAAGACATTATTCCTATCATGCCCCTCTGGTCTCGCCTTGAGGCCTGGATGTCATGGGCAAATAGTTGTGTAGGTGAGTGCAGTCTAGGAAAGGGGAATCTTTGAAGACCTGCTTGCAATACCGTATGCATGGCTGCTATCTGGTTGACCACAAGCTATTCGCAGAGTATATATGAGGGTATAGGGTGGAAGGTGGAGTACCCCCTCCAGGTTATTCGGAGCAAAATGGACCAAAACTGGCGGAGTTAACAGGAGTTAACTGTGGGGGTCCCAAAGGCAGTCCTGGGTGGTGCCGGGATGATGGGGAGGGTTTTACATCTACCAAGCCCAAACGTGTCCCCAACGCCACAGGTTCCGTAAGGGTAGTACAGAGACACTAAAAGAATGATCCTGACCACAGGTAAGGTAGATCTGAGATAGTGGTCGTAGGTAGCATCCATTGTATCACTGCCAGACCTCTAGATCATGCAGAAGATACTGTGAGCCCGAGAATTGTAAATAGTAGATAGATAAACCACTCATGGTAGCTCCCAGTGTCACACTGAGATCACTGGATATGGGAAGGGTGTTATAGACAGTCCAGTTCATCAGGTGTCTTGACTGTTAGCCACTAGCAAGACACTAATATGAACAAGTATTCACTCTGGCGGCCAAAATAGAAATGCGTCGCAGAAAAGATAACTGCCTGAGGTGAATGCCAACTAGGGTGTGTTGCCACTAGCATGCCTGAAGGGTGTGCTAGGAGATGTGTTCGACCACTCTTAGCAGAGTAGGCTTTTTTTTTTTTTTTTTTT
>PYWC01000048.1:537102-592356 GCA_003182015.1 Tuber magnatum
CACCCCCCAGAGGGGGGGTGCGTGACCTGTAAATGTGGTGATAGTTCTCTGGTGTTGAGTCGTTCCCGATTAGGAAATCTTTTTCAATGACCGGAGTTGTAACGGAGATGGAGCGTCTTAGCAGAGTAGGCTGTGTGCATGAATAGTTGAAGTAAACTGATGGGGAGTTTCTGGCAAAAGATAAAACTCCTTGAACATCTATGTGAGAACTTGCCTACTGGAACAAGCAATCCTCTTGAGACCTTATTTGAGAGAAGCATCAGGCTTAACGATATTAATTTTTACCATTTACTTTGCTCTTACATTTGTGTCACCTTTTGGCGATAAGTTTGAAGTTGCTTAGTATAGTTACAACCTTGGGATCCATCTTAACAGGGGTGGCCCCCTCATAGCATATTGTTAAGTGAGCATCTAGCTTAACCCCTTTCTGGACAGATTGTTTGGGTTGGGAACTGACTTTGTGTGAATACTGGTAATCTTGTTGGGGACAAGTAAACAAGAAGGAAAGCGAAATGGCTAGCACAGATATTCAGACCTATGTGATCAGGGGTCTTGACCCGGATTCAGACATTGGCAGTAACGAACAGGCTACCAACATGTTTCCGGCGTGAGTTATTGCAGATGTTCGTGGAATTCAATGGGATGGTCACCAGTTGCTCTTGGAGGCCACCCCTATTCAGTTACTAGATGAATGTGTTGCTCTTATGATTACAAACCCGCGTGCTACGGCATGTCATTTTTTCAGGACACTTCTCTTGTCTATAACATGGGACCTCCCTCGCCATAGGGTGTCCCTTTTCAGGAGTTCTCATGTATGTTCATCAAACCTTACACCATCCGTGAGATAGCCAAGTTGATTGACGAAGTAAGGTGGGAAATATGAAACTGGAACGACCAGTAGCAGCTGGTATGCTGGAGACAGATCACCAAGGCAGCGGTGGAATCAAGGAAAGGTACAGAAGGAGGTATACCTCTGGATGTTGAAAGAGCAGCGAGCACTAAAGGATCAGATGGTTGTGATGGAAAAGGCCTTTGAGTGAAGGTATACTATTGATGCTAAGAATGACATCTGGATGGTAGAGGCTGCGCCCCCACTTCCACCCGTCCATATCAAAACTAGGAATCTTGAGATAGAACTGGCCATCAGAGCCAGAGACCAATAATGTAGGGTATATCTCAGCCTTGTGGGGATACAGATGTTGGAAAGCCTCAAGGGGGAAGGCTACAGCCACATCTCCTTCTTTATAAGAGTATTGACGGGCCCCCTGTCTGTCCCCTCCTCAATCGCCAGCAGTCGTTCAGGCAGTTGCATGATTGGACCAACTGCCGAACATCATGTAAGGAGAAGGATGCTGAAACCAAAGGGCATCACAGTACCAGATACACCTCACCATGCACCTTGTCTGACCCCTAGTCCTGTTATCCCTCTGGAGATACCGTCAGTTGCAACCCCCACACCTCCTGCAGCCAGTCAAAGAACCACACCTCTACTAGTCCCTCTACTAGTCCGTTTACTAGTTCCTGACCCCTCTCCTTCTTTGACCTTCCCACCTGCACTACCGGCAACTCCAGGGTTCAGCCCACTGTAGGCAGCATCACCTGGATTCTTTGAACAGATACGGTACTAGCAAGCGTGAGCATCCTAGTCTCTATCACAAGGAACTCCAATCCCCAGACCTGAGACACCTGCCCGCTCAGTTCCTTGGGCACTGCTGATTCCCTCTGCTCTGTCAAAACAGATTCTTCCCTCCGGTCTCCCCACTACCACAAGTAGCAGTTGGGGCGGCCAAAATGAGTTCAGTCTGTCAGGCTGCAAAGCGGGAGAAACCCGGATAGAGTGCATTCATTACCACGAATACAGATGGAGGAAAGGAGAATGGACCCTAGTGCAGGATAGAAGAAGGTGCAAGGAAGGGGATGGATGACTCTCACATGAGTATTGCAGCTCATGGAGGCATGTTAGTCCACCACTGCAACCAGAGAGTTGCCCAGAGCGACAAGCTTACATGCAGGCTATGCAGGGGGCTTCTAACTGAACTCCGGAGGGTGGGCGATGCCCTGTTCCACCAGCGGCATCAGTACCAGCAGGGGCGAGTCTCTCTGAGGATGGGAATCAATAGTAGGGTTTGTTGTGGGGCCTCCTGGACCACGAAAAACAGGGGCTCCTGGCTGCGTACCCCACCCCAGGCCGCTGACCAGTCCGGTGTTAGGCGGTAGCTGACTCTAAGGACAAGGGAGTCTGGACTAAGGCCCGATACGTGATGACGTGATTTCTAGGAAGGCTCACTTATAACGTGCAGAGGAATTGTAGGTTTTTATCGTAGAACGAATATATTGATAAGATCTCTTCTCCGTCGCTAATGGTCTGTAAAGTGTGGGAGGCACCTCGATATTTATATTCTGGGTCTGGGTGTTTGTGGCCTATCTATTCCAGCCACTTTTCCTCCTTGCGAACATCGTAGACCCTGAAAACCTTTACCCCGCTTGACTCTGATTTCCTTGGAGAGCGGTGAGGGTGTCCTACCCCTCTCCTTGCTGCCTTGGTGCTAATTATAGCTACTTGAACCCCTTCACTGTGGCAAGCGGTTACTGGTCCTTTCTCTGCATATGGAGTGATCAGCTCCGGCGACAGACTTATTAATGCAGGTGGATTTCCCATCCGTCTGCATCAAGGTGCAGGAAGCATGTTCCTATCTTATCGCGCCAATGGCGGTTAGGCCTCGTTGCACGCAGGGTTGATCTATTCACACGGTAGGCTCTCATCTGACTCTACCGTGTCATCCCTTTGGGGTGGGGCTGAACGATCGTCTCTTGGGCATCATTTTCTCATCAGGATCTTTCCTCCGCATTCCTTTACCAATGGACTTGGAATTTGGTCTTACTGCCCTCATGGCAGCCGGGGACTCCTATCGGAGTAGCCGACCTCCCCCGGGTTGGCATCCATCTGTTGGTGGAGCTGAGGGATATTTGCATGCGTTTATCTCCACAACTGACCGATAAATTTCACTGGATTAATCTTGTCCGGATAGCCGAGAGTCCTCTCTTGAAGACTTAGCGTAAACCCCGCCATCGGCGACCTTCGCTCGTGGCGTGAATGCGGGTTTGGTGCTGGCCTTGTATTGGTAGAAATTAACTCATTCTCCAAATACTGCGACGGACCCTGGGATCAAACACATGACCTTTTGCCAATGATCATGTGATATGCCCATTATGCTATACCAGTTCGTCTTATGTGTAACACGAGCTCCCCTCTTTATGAGTTCGGCCCGAATCTCTAAAACTCTATTTTTCTAATAGTGTACAAATTAAATTCCTTTAAGGACTCTGCAAGATAGGGTGAAAAACCTGTATGCGTTTACTTGGCCATGACTAGGAAAACCTTTCCTTGTCATCCTTCCTCTATAACGGCGGCATCTCTGGGTTTTCTCTGTGGAACCCTTCTACCAGCTCTGCCACATGCCCCAAATGTTTCAGTGGTTCCCCGGTGTTTTCATCCCAGAGCACCCCTGCCACTTCACAAAGTACCTAAGTTCACGGATCCTCCTAATGCGTCCGTGAACCCTGCGAGTGTACGAAATGACCTCCCTTTTGACTATCTTTTCCACCTCCCATTCCAAGTCACCATCTATCTCCTGTGGCGCTCTAGGAGGTTGTTCCTGAGCCGGTTGAACAGATGTTCGATAAGGCTCTAATAATGATACATGGAAGATGGGGTGTATCTTCCAGTATTCTGAGATTTCCAACTTGAAGGCTCGGTTGCTGCGTGCCTCCAGGATTTTGAAGGGCCCTTATAGTTTTGGGCTAAGCTTTTTGGAGGCTCATTTGGTACCAATATTCTTGGCGTTAAGCATCACCAAGTCGCCCGTCTGAAAGTTTGGTTGTGGCCTTGCTTTCTTGTCCTGGTACCGTCCCATTGCTTCTCTGCTTGCCTTCAAGGTGGTCATCGCCTGTCCATGTATTCCCTTCATCCAGTGAGCATACGTGGTGGCTCCTTGATTTCGAGTTTCGCGCTCCTTCATTCACTGCATCTGTGAGTGGTATCTATAGTTCGCGTAGAACGGCGTGAGTCCGTGCGCACTTATAGCGGAGTTATTGTAGGCATGCTCCGCTAACGGGAGCAGTTGGTGCCAGTCATCCTGATTGTAGTTGACGAAGGTTCGGAGACAGCCTTCGAGCACTTGGTTGGTTCTCTCTGTTTGTCCGTCTGTCTGAGGATGGTATGCCATTGACATCTTTCGCTTAATGCCTAAGAGGTTGCAGAGGGATTCCCAAAATTCTCCCGCCAAGTTCACGTCCATATCTGAGAAGATTTCCGTGGGTAGCCCATGTGGTTTCTACACTTCCCGCAGGAACACCTGGGCTACATCCTTTGCTTTTGCGTTTTCCCTTAAGCTTATAAAGTGGGCCATTTTGGTGAAGCGGTCGACTACCACCATGATCTGAGTGTGCTCTTCTGACTTTGGTAGCTGCGTTATGAAGTCGGTAGAGATAGAGGTCCATGCCATATAGGGTATTTCCAATGGCTGTAGAAACCCCTATCATGCGTGCCGCGGCGCTTTGTTGTGTTGACACTCATCACATGACCGTATGTAGTCATTTACCCACTCCGCGAGACCTTTCCAGTAGAAGTCCCTGGTTATGCTTTCCACTGTCATTTCCTGGCCGAAATGCCCCATGACCTTGGAGTCGTGGCTGCTTTGAGCAATCAGCATTTGCAGGGCCTCGACCATTGCAATGAACAGCCGTCCCTTGTAATACAGGAGGCCACTCGCCAAGGACCAGTGCATTGGCATATCCTTTCCCTCATCTCGGAGTCTTTTCAGGTCCTTTCTCCTCATCTTCCAGTCCTGGTCCACCTCTCCCTTCTGCTCCACCTTTCATAGGAATTGGGCATCAAATGTCCGTGCCACTGCCTTGATAACCACTGCATTGGTTAGCATGGTTTGTTCCGTCGTCAGGGCCTTGTGTCGTCCCTGATCGCACTCATCGAAGTGTTGGTTTAGCCCACTTTGTTCCCTTAGTTGACTGGTTTTGGTCGGGGTTTTGACCACACCGGTTCCCATGCTTCCGAATCCGTCCTGGCCCCTCTTGGTGTTGTCCAGCTCCATCACATCATGGAGCTCCCCATCGTGAATCTTTTCTATTACCAGTTGCGCAACGCCTTCACTCTTCCCCATGTGGTAGTCCTGGTCCTTCAGATGGAACAGTAATACCTTTACCTCACCTCGGTAGTCCCGGTCAATGACTCCTGCCCCCACCATGATCCCATGGCAGACCGCAAGGCTGCTTCTCAGGGCTACTCAGCCGTAGGTTCCCTCTGGTAACGCTAAGGCTATTCCAGTAGCTACTGTCACTTGTCTGCCAGCAGGCACTACTGCTTCTTCCAGCGCGTAGATGTCATGTCCTGGCGCTTCGCTTGAGCCCCTTGTCAGAATTCGAGCTTCTGGGTGTAACCGCATAGCTCGGGCGTATTCAGGTTCGGGTGTCCTCTGACTTAGACCAGGTTTCTCTTCTCGTCCTACCACTATAACTATAACCTGGTTAAAATGTGCGGGGTTTAAAATTGCGTGCTTCACGCTTTGTGCAGCTCCCGCCTCGGGACGGTACTCCAGCCGTCTGCTTAGTGGATCCGGTTTCTCAACACTCGACCCTCATCGGTACACGATTTTGAAGTTGAAATCTGCCAACTTCTTTGCCCATCTTATCTGCCTGGCACTCCAGGCCTTGGTCAGGAGGAAGAATTGGAGATTCTGATGATCTGTAAACTCCGTGATGGGTTCGCTAGTTCCCAAGAGGTAGTGACCCCATTCCTGGAATGCTTGAACTATGGGAAGCAACTCTTTATCGTGAACGTCGTAGTTGCGTTCCACCAAGTGGAGTTTTCGGGAGTGAAATCCTATCGGGTGCAGCCTCTTTTCTATGTATTGTGATAGAATGCACCTTAGCGCGAAGTTGCTTGCGTCAGTTTCTACCGCTGTGTTTTGGTCTGGGTGAAAATGTGCCAGAATAGGCGCTGTCATGAACTGTTCCTTCAGGAATTCGAAAGCCTCCCCCTGCTCTTTTCCCCAGGCAAAGCCCTTCGGGTGGCCTTTCAATAGTTCCGTTATGGGTTTACAAGTTCTGGAGAAGTTCTTAATGAAGCTTCGCTAGAAATTTGCAAATCCCATGAAAATTTGTATGTTCTTTACGGACTCAGGTCTCTTCCATTCCCTTATGGCTTTAACCTTTCAATCACTCATGGTGATCCCATCGGTCTTCACTATGTATCCCAGAAATTCCACCGTCTTGGTGTGACATACTGACTTTGTGATAGACAGTGCTAACCGGTATTTCCGCAACTCGGTTAACACCTCCGTTACCAGCTTGACGTGGTCCTCTTCGGTCTTGGGGTAGATTAGTACGTCGTCTATGTATACGACTACTCCCAAGTCTAGAAATATCCTCCGGACCACGTACATCATGTCTTGGAAGGTGGCAGGCACGTTTACTAGCCCAAACGGCATTACCCGATATTTGTAATGACCGTACCGAGTGTGGAAGGCCGTCTTCCACTGGTCCCGCTTTTTTATACGCATCAGGTGGTACCCATCCTTTAGGTCCAACTTGGTGAAGATACGCAATCCGACTACTTGATCCCTGAGTTCACCTATGAGGAGTAGCGGGTACTTGTTAGCGATAGTTACCTTGTTCAGCCTGTGGTAGTCCGCATATAGTCTCAGCCGTCAGTCAGGTTTTCGCACAAATAGTATTGGTGCACCTGCGGGCGACTGGCTTGGGGTTATCTTTCCCTCGCACAGCATTTTGTACAGGTATTCTCGCAATGCCTGTAGTTCTTTTTCGGACAACGGATATATTGGCCCCCATGGGGGCTTTCCGCCTTCAACCACCTTGATCTTATGATCAAAGGTATTGTGTTTTGGGAGCCATTCTACTGCCTGCGGCAGAAAGAGGTTGGCGTACTACAGGTAGGCTTCGGGCAGAGTTTCTATCACTACTGCTGCGGGGTCTTCTGGGCCTGCAATTCGGCCCACGTATCTGCCTACGGGGTCCGAGGCTACTGTCTCGTCCCACTCAATGCAGATTCTTTCATCCTTTGGTTCCAGGTGTTCCTTACACTGCTCTGCCTGGAAGTCCCACCTGCTTGCATCCTCGATAAATGATAGGGGATGTTGGCGATGCCACCAACCAAAAGGTATTATCAAGTTATGGATCCCCCGGCTCATAACTTCGCAGGCAAATTGCGAACAATGTTGGTTAGCCCCTATTTCTAGCACGATAGGGGTCATATAGCACCTTCTTGCATTTTGGAACTGTGCACTCTCAAACTCAGTTATACTAACTGGGATGTCTCGCTGTATCATTGCTAGCCCAAGTCTTTGGACTAGCGCTTCTGGTATAACAAAGATCTGCGAGCCCGAGTCTAATAACATGGGAATTGGTACTCGTTCTCCTTGTATCCTTAGGTGGGCTATGCCTTGTGGGCACTCGTACTGTATAGGTGTTGGGACCTGAGTCTTCTGTTGTTTTGGCTCCCCCGCAGGGTTACCCTGTCTTTGCTTACTGGACATTTTAGGGCATTCAGTAATCTTGGGTGTTTGTTATTGTGCCAGCACAATTTCGGCCATTCAGGCCTCCTCAGACAAACTCAGTCCCTTCGGTGTGCAGCTTTTTTCTTATCTTCTTGCTCCTCAATGATGATATTTAATCATACTAGTCTATGCCACTAGTGCATAGATGAGGGAGCGACCTTTCTAACCCGGCCTTAGGTGTTCGATGCCTGCCTTTGCGTACGATCTAAGGCGAGCACGCTGTCCTTTGTCTCACCCAGCAACCTGCAGCCTACCCCATCGCCGTCGCCGGTAGTGCCATCCTGGGACTGAGGAGGCACCTTCAGGCCGTCCTGTGTTATCCTGACTCATTTCCCGTGTATGCTCTTGGGAGGAAAGAGTTAGGGCGCCCTGAGGTGCCCCCAGCAACAGTCCCCTCTTCATGCATGCCGGGTTTCAATCTTCTCTGCCCAGGGAGGAGTATAAAGTCTTGCCGTCCCGCGTCCAGGTCGGGGGTCATTCTCCCTTTCATCCCCCTGAGATGTGTTAACTTTCTCCATTATACACCCTTTTTCATGCCTTTCACACTTCTGTCCCTGCCCATGCTCGGAACCCAGTTAGTGCGGTTCGCCGACATTCTTGACTAAGCTGTTGGCCTAGCTCGGAGCGTAGGTCGTGGTTTTTATGCAGGGCTCCCGCTTGTCCGATCTATCCTCCTTGTTGATCCAATAACCCCCAAAGTCTAGCTGCTGGTGGCACATGGGTTCGGTTCACCGCTGGCTTTGGGGCGGTATTCTGAACCTCCATGCTTCAGGGCCTAAACTTCTTGGCTTTCCGCTGTCCTATCATTGCGACAATAGCTCCCTTCCTACAAGCTCCCCACTTGTGGCTGGCGAGTCCGCACCGGGTGCAGCTTTCATTTTCCCGGGCGTTGGTGAACCAAGTTTCCCGGTATTCCCTGGTGAGCTTTCCTCCAGTCAGTATGCTCTACTCTGGGGGTCTTGGTCAATTTGTTGGTTTGGGCGAACCTTGTTGACTTGAAGTTCCCAGGTGCCGTCTTCCTCTGGAACTTGCTAGGTCGCCCTTCTTCCTTTCCTTGCTTCGGCTCCTTTTCTCTGTCCTCCCGGCGTCGCTTCAGTGGCCCAGAAGAGCTCGACGAGCTGGACGGATTGTCTCGTCATTGCCGTTCGCTGTCGAGAAAAACCTCCTCCTAGTTTCCGACTGCTCGCAGCTGCTCCAACCATTCGGCATTGGTGTCGTATCGCTTGTGAGACAAGCATTACGGTATTGCCTCCGGTAGTTGGTCCTCGCCTATCTTTCTCCACGCTGTTCCCGGAAGCTTGACTTTGATCTTCAAGTTCTGCATCTGGAGAAGGTACTTGTTGATGTCGTTCTCATACTTGATCTTTCCCATCTGTGCCAAAGCCTTCCAGTCCTTATTGATCCGTGAGAATCGTACGATGATCTTGTGCCAAAACTGTTCCCATGTCAGCAATTCAGGGTGGGCGGCACACCCTTCGAGCTCTTCCATGCTCTTCCTATACCAATTGCTGCAGGGTGTCACATCGGCACCCTTTGTCCTTCCCAAGGCATAGATAATCCTATCTTTATCCTCCATCCACAGCATGGGATTTCGGCTAAAGTAGTCCTGTCATGCCTGCAGCTAGGTCTTTATATCCTGGTAGGACTTTGCTTGGGATACGGATGGAGGGTCGGCGGCCTTCTTCTGATGCAAAGCAGTTTGTCGGGCCAACTCCTTGGCCAACTGCCATATTATCTGATGTTCCTCCTCTTCCTTAGCCGTCTGCGGCCTTCCTAGGGGTAGTGCCCTTGGCCGGCGGCTTGGTCCTTCTCCTCCATTATCCGACGCGTTGTCCCCGGGATCTGGGTCACCCGCTCCTCTGGCCACATTGGGAGGTGCTATGGTTCTTTCTCGGCCACTCTGCATAGTGTCTGGCCGGGTGCTCCTGTCCGTGGGTTCCTTTCCCTCGTCCTGTTGGGACGGCCCTGATCGTCCTCGCCCAGTTTTACCATCATGGGGCGATCCCCCCTGATGCGAGCCTAACGCTGCATGCACCAGCACCGTCATTACCCTCTTTGATTCGGCAAACATCTGGGTCATACTCTGCTGCATGTCCCTGAGCCCAGTTGTCACCTTTTTATTGAGGGTCTGTAGCTCGGTAATGAACTGCAGTTCCTGCATTCCCTGACCTCGTCCTTCCTCTTCTAACTCCTTCTAGAGTCTATCCAGGCCTGTGTAGAGCTCTTGATCTCCACTCACTGATTCATGGATGGTGCGTCCCAGATCCTGGTACAGCTGTCCGCTGACCGTGGCTTGGTGTTCCGATCGCTCTTGCATGCGAGCGGTTGCTACTTCGATCACCCCTTTGAATCTGGTGATCTCAGCCACTACCTCCCCCTCCAGTTTCCTACTCTTATTTTGCCAGAGTGCCAATTCCTCCCCAACCAGCTTCTCTCCATTCAGAAGTCGCTTCCTTACTTGTCCAAGGCCTTCAGCCATCTTGTTCCCCTCGCCAGATAGGGTCCCATAGGTGACCATCTGGTCATTCTGGGTTTGGGTAACGCTGTGGTCCAACTGGCCGATTAGTGTTCCAATGTATCCGGCGAAAGCACCCAAGTCGGTAGCCCCTGAGGGTGTTGGGATCCCAGAGCGCGACCTCTGCCCGCTTCGTCTTTTTGTGACACTTCGAGTTGAGCCCCCGGGCACGGATGGCCCCGACAGGTTCCTTGGTGTGGGTGTGGAACCTAGCCGTATCGGTGGGATGTTATCTCCTGGAGGTGGTGCTCGGAGTGGATAGGGGCTACCTTGGCCCGGTCCCCATGTGGAGATTAGCCGCTGCTGTCTCTCAGCGCACAGCATGTCGGTGTCGCTAGAATCCTGGGACCCTTTTTCGATTCTTAGTTGCGACATTTTGCCTCTTCTTTCTATGAGTGTGAGGTGTTTGAGGGCCCACTTGATCCCGTGATCAGTGAACCAGAAGGGAATGTTCTCATCTTCGAAGACTTCACTTATACAGAGATCAAACTCGATCTCATAGATGTCTGGGTTTCGTTGGAGGTAAATTTGAGACAGATGGTTGAGGACTTTAGATAACCAGTTTTTCAGACTCATTGAAAGAGGTGGTTGTGAGTCACACGAGTATAGAAGATATCAATACAGTGTTAGGCAGTAGCAGACTCTAAGGACAAGCGAGTCTGAACTAAGGCCCGATACTTGATGAAGTAATTTCTAGGAAAGGTCACTTACAATGTCAAGAGGAATTGTAGGTTTTTATCGTAGAACGAATATATTGATAAGATCTCTTCTCCATCGCTGATGGTCTGCAAAGCGAGGGAGGCACCTCGATATTTATATTCCGCGTCTGGGTGTTTGCGGCCTATCCATTCCTGCTACCTTTCCTCTATGCGAACATCGTAGACCCTGACAACCTTTACCCCGCTTGACTCTGATTTCCAGGGATGGCGGGGAGGGTGTTCCACCCCTCTCCTCGCTGCCTTGGTGCTAATCATAGCCACTTGAAACCCCTCCACTGTGGCAAGCGCTTACTGGTCCTTTTTCTGCATATGGGGTGATCAGCTCCGGCGACAGACTTGTCAATGCAAGTGGATTTCCCCTCCGTCCACATCAACTCGCAGGAGGCATGTTCCTATCTTATCGTGCCAATGGCGGTTAGGCCTCGTTGCACTCAATGTTGATCTCTTCACGCGGTAGGCCCTCATCTGAATCGACCTTGTCATGCCTTTGGGGTGTGGGTGAACGATCGTCTCTTGGGCGTCGTTCCCTCATCAGGATTTTTCCTCCACATTCCTTCACCACTAGACTTGGAATTTGGTCTTACTGCCCTTCTAGCAGCCGGGGACTCCTATCGGAGTAGCTGACCACGCCCTGGTTGGCATCCATCTGTTAGCGCAGCTGAGGGATATTTGCATGCATTTATCTCGACAACCAACCCACAAATTTCGTTTGTTTGACTTTGTTAGGATAGCTGAGAGTCCTCTCTTGAAGACCCCGCGAAAACATCACGGTCGGCGACCTTCAGTGGTAGCATGAATGCGGGTTTGGTGCCGGAGTTGTATTGGTAGAAATTTACTCCTTCTCCAAATACTCCGACGGACCCGGGGATCGAATGCGTGACCTTTTGCCAATGATCATGTGACATGCCCCTTACGTTATGCCAGTTTGTCTTATGTGTAACACCTGGGGTGAGACGTTTTCACAGGCTTTCTTCCCCCCATCACCCACAATGGGCCCCGCCCTGCCCATGGCCTGAATGGGCCCCCGCCAAATTTGGTTGGCAAGAAACGGGGCCCCATCCCGGGGTCAGACTGGGGTCAGGCCCCGGATGCGGGTGGGGCGTGGAGGACATATAAAATATACTCTGCAGGCCCATGCAACGGCGTGGCTGCCATGGGCAAAACCTGCCCCACCCCGCCCTGTAACCAATATTAATCAACAGGGCCAGGAGGAACAGTTTGAAGGGGACTGCACACCATGGGAATCCCAAGGCGTGAACAACGTAGGTTGTGGGGATGGAAATTTGCTACCTGGAGGTGGTACAGGGGCAGTGGGAGGAGATTCAGGGGACTCTGACAATAACACCTTGGTGATGATGATGCCAATTCTCCCCCTGATTTGACCATCTTTCTTGGCATCCGAAAGGATGACGGGAGCAACAAGAACAAACGACGGTGGGGCCGCCGGGCCAAGAGGCTAGTGAGAGCCCTGTGGGGTAATGGTTTGGTTTCCAGGCCTGGACAGAGATACTGGCAGAAGAAGCTAGAACAGTTGTAAGGTATCCCTCCACTCCAGGGGAAAGTTACAGAACTCGCAAGCTTTTTGACCAGGGCAGAGGTGAAATTTGAATACTTTGTGAATTGCAGGTTAACTGACCTGGTTAACATAAACTTGTTGATCCCCCTCCTGGAAGACCCAGCTCAGGCATGGTACTTGGGGTTGCATGGGCACATTAACAAGGAAGTGGCCAAGGGTACTGGTATTCTGGTAAAGGACTGTAACTACTTAAGAACATGGAAATGGTTCTGAGAAGCACTGAAACGGAGTTTTAGCGGTGACTAAACCAAGCGAGACCACTCCCTTCTCGAGTGCCGAGACCTTGTGATGAAGCCACATTATATTGACAAGTACCTGGACAAGAAAACTAACTCCATGTATATGCTTAGCTATACAGATCCAGTGCTGGTATGACATAAGCTTCGATCAGGCATTACCGAGAAGGTGCGGAATGCATGGGCTCTCAAGGGGCCCTATCGAACCAACTTGAATGAGTACCTTGGTCTTCTTTGAAATGTCGGGCACACACTGGAAGACAACAACTGGTTCAGTAACAACAGCATCCATCCCACCCCACATTCTCTGCCCACAGACAAGAAGGAGGGTAGGTTCCTGATATCGGGTAAGTTTGAAAACAAGGAGAAAGGTTCGAGCAGAAAGAATCAGAGGTCTGCCAATCCTACCAATTTCAACATGGGGAAAGAGGTAAAGCCGGCGACTTCTGAGTATGTCATGGCACATAAGGAAATTCCGTCGACTTGGACCGAACTTTGGAGAAAGTACAACCAGTGCACGCAATATGGATAAACTGGACACTTTTAGAGCAAGTGTACTGCCGTGTCCGCAGTTATTGGTTCATCCAAGCAGGCTCATGGGTTGAAATATTTAGCTCCTATAACTAAGCCTTCAGGTATGGACAGGTGTCTAAAGCTCATTGAAGTGCCACCTCAGTCTTCTGCATCGAAGACACTTGAAGTCCAACTGCAATCACCTCAGATCATGGAGGTTGATACTGACAGCTAGGACTAAGTAAGAACCTATTCTCTTTAAGGTATAAACTTGCTTACCCGTATCCATAGACCCACAAGAGATGGATGGAAGAACTTAGAAGCAGGTTCTGGAATAGCTAAGTACCGCTCTACTACCTAGACAAACCTGATACTGACTACACCCGGTGGGTGTTGGCAGATGGATGTTTTGGTCTGCGGGTAGTAGACTGGGTTATCTTGTCTTTGTTGGGTTTCCAGTTATTTCCTTTGTTCTACTTTTAAGTATTTCTTTCAAAATTTCCTTGCCTGGATGGGCAGGTCTTAGAATATTGTTTTGGTTGAGGCTGGGTAAGGTCTCACTAGA
This sequence comes from Tuber magnatum, assembly GCA_003182015.1. Classification (NCBI taxonomy): domain Eukaryota; kingdom Fungi; phylum Ascomycota; class Pezizomycetes; order Pezizales; family Tuberaceae; genus Tuber; species Tuber magnatum. Next base: position 550,816 of record PYWC01000048.1, read on the forward strand.
GGGGAGGCACGATATTGGGGAAGTACTATGTTGCTTCAATTAGAACGCGTCTAATGGTAGACCTCTACCAACCTCGCGAAATTTGTTATCTTTGGTGCACAGGGAATTTGTTCAGGCAGGACATGATCAAATAAAAGCATTATTTCAAGTTTACCTGAGGAGGGTTCAGTACCCAAAATCATACTGGCCTGATAGTAAACATTCAAGCAATTGTGATACAGCGATCTCCAATCCCCTAAACATTTATCAACCATATGTGGCTGCTCTCGTGTCCAAAGGCAAGAGACTGAAATTAGTAAGCCATGATGACTAAGTTCTTAAGACAAGCAAGGAGCCAGAAACGTGACAACTTGCCTCATCACACGAAGTCCATTCAGCTGAGAGTGAAGTTAGACTGGAAGATCAGAGTGAGACCTGTAAGAACAGAAGCACTCCTGTTACTTGATAGGGGAGCTAGTGGACTGGTACTTAGTAGCCGATAGGTCAAACAGACTCAGGCACCTTGTGTATGGTGGGAGGTACATGTGCTGATAAGCCTGGCAAGCGGCAATCACATCCCTGGGTCAGGTCTGCACTATACCTAGTCATCGGAGCTAAGGATAGGTGACCACCATAATGAGACCCACTTTAAGGTCACAGATACGCCCGACACAAAGCTAGATGGGTATCTATCTATGTCCGAGCTAAAAGACCATAACTTGAACATAGATTGCAAAATGGGATCAGTAATCTGGGGCTCAGATTTCTGGTAGGCTAACTGCCTAGTACAGCAGGGGTAGTTAGTGTACATGACCGATGAAGAACTAATACCAAAGGACCCTAGCAATGTGCACCTTTTCTGAATTGTACGATTCTCCAATGAGGAAGGTGCTGATATTACAGTCAAGCAACAGTGCCAGTATAAGGATTACGGGGACACCTTTAGTCAAGAACGGATTGAGGTACTAGTGGAGCATGTGAAGTACGACCATACTATTGAGCTGCAGCCCAGAACTGAACCTCTGTTTGTTCTTCTCTATCCGTTAACGGAAAAGGACCTTAAGACACTGCATGAATATCTTAATGCGATGTTTGGAATAAGAAAGCTACAGGGATCTGCTTCCTACACAGTAGCCCCTATCCTCTTCATGCCAAAGCTGGATGGTACACTAAGGTTGCAGATAGACTACATAGAGCCAAATAAGATCATGGTTAAGAGTGAATACCCTTTACTGTTGATGAACGAACTCCAAGATAGACTTGGGAAAGCTGTTGTGTTCACTTAGTGGGGCCTGAAGAACAGCTACTACCTTCTGGGGATGGCAGAAAGGTGAGAAATAGAAAACTGCCTTCCGGTATAGATATGGACGGTACGAATATACAGGCATACCGTTTGGGTTACATAACACCTCAGCAACCTTTCACAACATGATAAAGGAGGTCTTTCATGACATCTTGGCCGAAGGAGTTATTGCATATATGGATGATATTCTGATCTACTCCAAAACTGTGGAAGAACATGTAGTACTCGTAAGACGCGTGATAGAGAAATTGCAGGGAGCAAGACTGTGTATAAGGATGAAGAACTCCAGCTTCCACCAATAGGGAGTTGAATTCCAGGGATATAAGATCTCCAACATGGAGATCTCAATACTACTGGAGAGGGTGCAGACAATTAAGGATTGGGCACCTCAGACATGCGTCGTCGACATTCAAACCTTCATGGGCTTTGGCAACTGCTATCACCAGTGCATAGAGGGTTTCAGCAAGATAGCGAAACCCCTAATGGACCTGGATAAAGAAGGATGTCCAATACCAAGGGAGACCTACTTGTGCGTAAGCCTCCAATTATTGGAAGGAAGCATTTACATCCAACCCTATCCTAGCATATTTTGACCCTGAATGGCCAAGCTGGCTGGAAACAGACCCTGGTAACTTTGCATTAGGGGCTGTCCTCTCACAGTTCTGTGAGCATGAGCTATGGCCCCTGGTAGCCTATCGTGGTCACCAGTTTCACCAAGCAGAGATTAATTATGATGTCTATAACAAGGGGAAGGCTGCCATTGTAGTGGCATTCAAGGAATGGGATTATCTGCTACACTCAGTAATGGACCAATTGGGGATCTATATGGATCATGAGAATTTGGAGTACTTTAATAGTGCTAAGGTTCTGAACCAGAGGCAGCACCGCTGGGCTGAGTTCCTGCAACCGTGCAACTTTAAGGTGGTTTACCAAGAAAGGCGGTTGAATGGGAAGGTCGATAGCTTCTTGTGGTGTAGGGACTACTGGCCTGAAGAGAGAAGTGATTTTCCACCAAAGTCATTTTTTTCACCCTGGGTAGTGGGTTGGGAGTCAGGAACGAGACATCTTGCAATCTGTAACGACCCAGCATACGTGAGCTATGGCAGCCGGAACCTACACCCATACAGGTAGCCCGGAGGCGAACTGGTAGGAACCGGCAGGCAAGTGAGTACTTGACCTACGGAGACCCGATGGCCCGGGCTCCGAGATGAGCAGACTTAGTGGACACAAGTATTTAGGTACATGGCTACGCCCAAGATTGGTGTCAGCGTACTTAGGGACCTATGAAGGGCCAATACACAGCTAGGCTGGGTAACTAGAGAAAGGCCGAGTGTGTCTATCCCCGGAAGTGGGATAGATAGGGTAACAGGAGAAAATCCACTTGTCCACCGGACAAGATTACCCTACCCTCAGAACAGGGTTACCCTGCCTTGAGGCTTGGATTACCCTGTTCAAGGGCCTGAGTTACCCTACCTGCCAATACGAAGTCCCTCGGGGAGTTTGGGAAAAATGACTGGAATGTTTGTCACACGAAACCATGCATAATACTGGAATCTGGGGTTCCGGGAGATGCTATTGGGCGAGCTACGCAGCTACGAAGAAGCTGTAAATTGAAGACATTATTCCTATCATGCCCCTCCGGCCCCGCCTTGAGGCCCGGACGTCATGGGCAAACGGTTGCGTAGTTGTGTGCAGTCTAGCAAAGGAGGATCTTTGCAGACCCGCTTGCAACACCGTATACGTTGCTGCCGTCCGGTCGACCGTAAGCTGTTCGCAGGATATATAAGGGGGCATAGGGTGGAAGGTGGAGTACCTCCTCCAAGTTGTTCGGAGTAAAACGGACCAAAACTGACGGAGTTAACGGGAGTTAACCGTGGGGGTCCCGAAGGTAGTCCCGGGTGGTGCCGGGACGACTGGGAACGTTTTGCACCTACCACGCCCAAGGATGTCCCCAACGCCATAGGCTCTGAGAGGGAAGTGCAGAGACACTAAAAGCATGATTCCTACCGCAGGTAAGGTGTATCCGAGGTAGTGGTCATGGGTAGCGCCCATTGGATCACTCCTGGACCACCGTACCCTGCGGAAGACACCGGAAGCCCGAGACTCGTAAATAGTAGATAGATAAACCGCTCACGGTAGCTTCCGGCGTCAAGAAGAAATCAACGCGCATGGGAAGGGTGTCATAGATAGTCTAGTTCAGCAAGGGGTCTTGACAGTTAGCCACTGGCAAGTCCCCGATGCGCAGAGGTTTTCACTCCGGCGGGCAGAATGGAAATGCGCCGCAGAAACGATATGCACATATGGTGAACGCCGACTAGAGCGGGTCGACACATACATGCCCGAAGGGGGTGTCAGGAGACGTGTCGGACCGCCCTTAGCGGAGAAGGGTGTGCTCGAATAGTTGGAGTAAACTGATGGGGGAGTTTCTGGCATAAGATAAAACTACCTGAAAGTCTATGCGAGAACTCTCCTACTCCAACAATCAATCCTCTCGAGACCTTAATTGAGTGAAGCGTCAGGCTTAACGATATTAAGTTTTACCGTCTACTTTACTCTTACATCTGTGTGAACTTTTGGCGATAAGTTCGAAGTTGTTTGGTGCGGTCGCAACCTTGGGATCCATCTTCTTAGGGGTGCCTCCGTTACACAATTATAAGTATTGCATGTGTGGCAAGACTTTAGGCTACAATTGTTGTTTTTGGATTAACTGCAAGTAGTGATAAACCAAGACCAGGAATACTTGCGAATCTGGAAGGCAATGACTGCCGGTGACAAAGGGGTAAACTGATATGTTACGATGGAAAAGGACCTACTCCTGTACAACAACTGGTGGTACACCGCTAAGGGCCAGAATTCAAAGCAGCAAATCATGGAGGGTGAACTTGACTCCCAAATCACAGGACACTTCAGGACTTAGAAGACTATTGGCAGGGTTAGAGCTAACTTCTATTATCTGAAGATAGATGAGCACATCACAGATTACATGGGAACATGTGATGCAGGCTAAAGGAATAAGTCTATCCGGCAAAAGAAGCTTGGTCTGCTGGAACCTATTGTTGTTGCTATGTGGCCTTGAACAGTGATCTCAATGGACTGCACTGTAGCGCTGCGCGAGTCAGAAGAGTATACCAAGATCTGGGTGATTGCAGACAGATTTTCAAAAATGGAACACTTCATACCCCGGACTACTGAGGTACCAATCAAGGATCTGGCCTTGGTATTCCTGAAGGAAGTTTGGAACCTTCACGGACTCCCTGAGTCAATCATCCCCAACTGAGGCAGGCGATTCACATCCATGTTCTGGATGAGTCTCATGCACTTGTTGGAAGAGAAACTGAATGTTTCGACTGCTTTCCGTCCTGAGAGTGATGGGCAAACCAAGAGGGTTAGTCAGATACTGGAGCAGTACTTGTGTAGCTACTGTTCCTATCAACAGGATACTTGGGTTTTGCTATTACCACTTGGGGAATACTTGGATCAGACCTCAATACTGAGATAGACAGGGTTGTCACCATTTGAGATCAACTACAGGTTCAATTCATGGACAAACTGGTCAGGTATAGTAACTGAGAACCAAGGGATACATCTTAGCAGAGGGCACTTGGTTAAGCAATATGAAGGAACCTGGCAAGAGATTTGAGAAACGATTAAATGGACAAATGCAAGACAATGGAAATGGCACAACCAGGAGAGAGTACTATTGTTGGACTATACCACCTTGGGGAATGCAGCTTCTGGGCAGGCTAGGAAAGAGGACCAGAGGATGTTGGGCTGGAAGAACATTCGCAGTAAGCATCCGATCGGGAAGCGGGCCCACAGGATGTTTGGCCCCTTCGTGGTCAAACGTGGGGTGGGTATTGAAGCATATGAGCTCCAATTACCTGCCAGATGGAGCATCTATCTAGTTTTCAATGCCATGTTGCTGGAACAATATTGCCAGGACCCGGGATGAGGTAGGGCCAAGAAGATCCCTACCACGGAACTTGTGGACAATGAGCCAAGTTGCGTTATCAAAGCTGCAGTGGACAGCCAATGGTATGATATGACAAAGGGGAAATTTCCATTGTGCTTTGTCTAGTACCTAGTTTCATGGGAAGGATATGGAGCTGTGGAGAACTGATGGGAGTGCTATGATATACTAGAAGGGACAGGCTTAGAGGCCATTTTGGGATTCTACTAAAGATATCCGTCCAAGTCCAAAGACCATAAGATCTTGGGGGAATCAAGTTGGGAAAATGAAAGGCAACGTTAACAGTCTGGAACAGACTGTAAAGACGAGGGGAATGTTATAACAACCCAGCATACATGAGCTATGACAGCCTGAACCTACACCCATACAGGCAGCCAAGAGGAGGATTGCTAGAAACAGGTAGGCAAGCAGGTACTTGACCTACGAAGACCCAATTGCCTGGGCCCCGAGATGAATGGAAATTGGATAAGGTCCTTGGGTACTTAGTTACATCCATGAGTGATGTCAGGGTACTTAGGGCTCTCTGAAGGGCAAGTTACTTGACCAGGCCAGGTAACAGGGGAAAGGAGAAATGTGTCTATCTGCAGTGATGGAATTGACAAGGTAACTGGGTAAAGTTACCCTGTGTGCCAGACATAGTTACCCTACTCCCAGGATCAGGTTACCCTGCCATGGAGCTTAGGTTACCATGTCTAAGGCGCTGAGTTACCCTACCTTTCAACATAAAGTCCCTTGGGGAGTATGCAAAAAATGACCACAATGTTGGTGACATGGAGCCATGCAGAATACTGGAATCTGTGGTTCCAGGTGATGCTATTGGGTGAGCCGCCCAGCTTCGAAGAAGCTGTAAATTGGAGATCTTATTCCTATCATGTCCCTCCAGCCCCGCCTTGAGGCCTGGACGTTCTGGGTAACTGATTGTGTAGTTGAGTGTAGTCTAGCAAAGGGGAATCTTTGCAGACCTGCCTGCAACACTATATGTGTCGCTGCCGTCTGGTCGACTATAAGCTGTTCGCAGGATATATGAGGAGGCATAGGGTGGAACGTGGACTACCTCCTCCAGTTTGTTCAGTATAAGATCGACCAAAACTGCTGTAGTTAATGGGGGTTACCTGCATGGGTCCAAAAGGTAGTCCCTGGTGGTGCTGGGGCGACTAGGCGAGTTTTACATCAATTAAGCCAGAACGTGTCCCCAATGCCATAGGCTCTGTAAGGGAGGTGCAGAGACACTAAAAGCGTCATCCCTACTACAGGTAAGGTGGATCCGAGATACTGGTCATGGGTAGTACCTATTGGATTACTGCCAGACCTCCGTAACCTGTGGAAGACACTGGGAGCCAGAGTATCGTAAATAGTAGACAGACAAAGCCCCCCGGGGAGCTCTTGAGGTCACATAGAGATCACGGCATTTAGGGAGGGTGTCATAGATAGCGTGGTTCATCAGGTATCTTGACTGTTAGTCACTGGTAAGCTATCGATGCGAAGAAGCTTTCGCACTGGTAGGCAAAATGGAAATGGGCTTCAGAAACGATTACCACATCACGTGAAGGCTGACTAGAGTGTGTAGACACTTGCATGCCTGAAGGGTATGTTAGGAGACCTGTTGGACCACCCTCAGTGGAAAAGGGTATGTGATCTAATAGTTTGAGCAAAGTGATGTGGGAGTTTCTGGCACAAGATAAAACTACTTGAACATCTATGCGAGAACTCTCTTACCCCAACAATCAATCCTCTCGAGACCTTAATTGAATGCAGTGTCAGGTTTAATGATATTAAGTTTTACTATTTACTTTACTGTTACAGTTGTGTTAACTTTTGGTGATAAGTTTGAAGTTGTTTGGTGCAGTCACAACTTTGACATCCATCTTCCCCAGGGTGCCCCTATTATACTGGCAGGCTTCTGAGAGGGTCTTAAATCTACCACTACAACAACTAGAGCGAGTCCAGGATACCAATACTGGCTAGAATACTCTCAAACCAACTAGAGGAGTTTAGAATAATAATGCTTGTTAGAATACGCACTAACAACAACAGAGGGTCTAGGATAACAATGCCACTCAGAATGGGCTTCAATAAGTGGAAGGGATAAGGTTGCCAATACTGATCTGAATGCACTGCATAGAGGTCCAGTCGAGAATGCTACGGTTTACTGGCATCTAGGATTATTGGTGAGAGATGCAGATCTAGTTCTCCAGCTTGTTCTAAATGCTTCTTACCAACAAGAAGCACCAGACCATGTCGAGACCAATTCAGAGAATCTAACTCCATAACCTGAGCCAAGGGTCCAGGCTGAAGATGCCCAGAATCTACCTCTACAAGCTAAGATGTGTGTCCTAGCTGCTGATGCTGTAAAGCGATCTTTACAACCTGAGATGGATGTCCTGGCTGCTGATGCTACAAATCCTCCTCCGCGACCTAAGCTGGAAGTTCAGGCTGATAATACTTACGAATTACCTCTACAATCTGAAGCAGATATCCTAGCTACCAATGCTGGGAATCCTCTTCTACAACCTGAGGTGGGAGTTCAGGCAGTATAGCTAGCCAATATTTTGATATCCTAATAGTGACAGTGGCTGATAGGTTTGTTCATTCCTACAAGTGAAGTGAGTTATAGCATACTGACTCTAATAATATAGATTGGAACAAACCACTCGGACACACCTATGTGGTACATTTGCTTTAAGTACAGCTGTCAGAATACCTCTATAGTATAAAGGCAGTTCATCGTGCAAGTACCACCAATGGGAGAATCTATTTGCGACATTCCTATATCCAAGATATCTATTTTTGTAAGTTGAATCTATACGATATCTGTGGACTATATATCCTGATAGTCAAATTGGTTCTGGACAACCAAATTAGGTATATCATTGGCACCAGAGGTGAAGAATACAAGACACTATGTAAGATACTGAATGACCCTATATTATGAACCGAGATGGTCTTCATTGAAGGTAATAAAACCTTATATACCTGGCTGCTCTCAAATACTGTTTAATATGAGTCATATGACCTACTTATATATTATTACAGAAAAGAAGACAATTGGATACTACAAAGTCTACCAATCTGTGGGCATTCTTACTTCATTGAAGATGATATGTTGAATTTGAGCTGCAATCCTGATACCCCAATAGGTCAGATGTACTATTGAGCAGTAGTAGTAAATACTCCAAGTCATTAGAGTAGTAGTCTTGAAGATGACTCTAATGATAAACAAGGACTTGAACTATCCTGTACAGGTGAGACTGTAGCTACTGAGATGTATTTAGCTGCCAGCTTGGAATTTCCAGTTCTAGAATAAGCTCACTCTTACTTAGCTTGGGTACCATTATAGCTAAAAAAATTATCAGTCATGATCAGACAGCCTATGGGATATTTACTCTCTCTCTATCTGACATATATCTACTGACGTAAGTGGTGTGCTTTGTTGAACCTCAAAAACTGTTGATCAGCTAGAATTAAGAGATAGAGTCTGGATATTAATATAGGTAGCTTTGTAGATAGTGATATGATAGATGGGATATAACAGAGATCAAATGCTGTCTCTGTGCAGATTGTACCTTAGTGGACAGGTTTTCTTTGTATTGTAATACTGGTTGGGTGTTTGTTGCTCTATTTCTTTTATTATATCTCTATTAATTGTGTAATACCATCCTTGTTGCTCTTTTTTGGATAAATTGTGGTGTTTGTATGTTTTTTTTTTATAAAAGTTTTTATTCAAACTACTAAGGATGTATTTGCCTATATAAGCATAACTACCTTCTGGTAGTCAGACAGCGCCCCAATTGTTGTATTTGTTGAATATTACTAGTTGTATATAGTGACAGCTGTGGGTAGTCCCTTATTACTGGTGCTTGGCCCAGCCTCAGGTATAGTAAAGGGATAATATCATGGTAGATAATATAGATCAAGAGTGATTGCTCAGATCCAACTTAGACATCCTGGAGACTGGTACAAATTGTACAATGAATTTGAGACTTCATGGGCCGTCACATTTTGTTGTGTGGTATCAAATAGGTGTTTGTAAATGTATACGGAATACTTTACTAGTGCCCTTGAAGACTTCACGAGACACATTCTTTTACTTTTACATTATTTGCACCCCTACAATCATGTCCACAACTCTTGACTGTTACTTCTTGTTTCTTTCTTCCATGGCCAGTCTTTATACTACATTGTTTGGCCTCTATCAAAGAATATCATATTCATCTATAGTAGGAGCACCGGAAGGGAGATGGACCCAAAGGTTGCAAGCATAGTGAAGAACTCTAGACTTCTTGCCAAAAGTTCACATACAAATGTAACAGTAAAGTAGATGGTAAAAGTTGATAGGGTTAAGCCAAACACTTCACTCAATTAAAGTCCTGGGAGGATATTGATTGTTGCAGGAGGAGAGTTTTCACATAGGTTTAAGTTGTAACAACCCAGCATACATGAGCTATGGCAGACAGAACCTATGCCCATACAGGTAGCCAGGAGGCGAACTGGTAGGAACCGGCAGGCAAGTAAGTACTTTACCTATGGAGATCCGATGGCCTGGGCTTCGAGAATGAACAGAATTGGCTGGTCAGGGACTTAGCTACCTGGATACACCTGGGAGTGGTGTCAGCGTATTTAGGGACCTCTGAAGGGATGGTTACTCAGCTAGGCAGGGTAACTGCGGAAAGGTCAAAAGTGTCTATCTCCGGCGACGGAATAGACAGAGTAACAGGGAAAAGTAATCTTGTCCACCGGACAGGTTACCCTACCCTCAGGATCAGGTTACCATGCCATGGGGCTGGGTTACCCTGCCCAAAGTCCTGATTTACTCTACCATTCAATACGAAGTCCCGCGGGGAGTTCGGGAAAAATGACTGGAATGTTTGCCACGCAAAGCCATGCATAATACTGGAATCTGGGGTTATGGGGGATGCCATTGGGCAAGCTAAGTAGCTTCGATGAAGCTGTAAATTGGAGACATTATTCCTATCATACCCCTCCGGCCTCGCCTTGAGGCCTGGACGTCATGGGCAAACGGTTGTGTAGTTGTGCACAGTCTAGCAAAGAGGAATCTTTGGAGACCTGCTTGCAACACCATATACATTGCTGCCGTCCGGTCGACCATAGGCTGTTCGCAGGATATATAAGGGGGCATAGGGTGGAGGGTGCAGTACCTCCTCCAAGTTGTTCGGAGTAAAACGGACAAAATCTGATAGGGTTAATGGGTGTTAACCGTGGGGGTCCTAAAGGTAGTCCCTGGGAGGTGCCGGGGTGACCGGGAGAGCGTTACACCTACCAAGGCTGAAAGTGTCCCCAATGCCATAGGCTCTGAAAGGGAAGTGCAGAGACACCAAAAGCATGATTCCTACCACATGTGAGGTGCATCCGAGGTAGTGGTCATGGGTAGCGCCCATTGGATCACTCCCAGACCACTTTGTCCAGCGGAAGACACCGGAAGCCTGAGACTCGTAAATAGTAGATAGATAAAGCGCTCACGGCAGCTTCTGAGGTCAAGTAGAGATCTATGCATATGGGAAGGGTGTCATAGGTACTCTGGTTCGTCAGGTGTCTTGACTGTTAGCCACTGGCAAGACACCGATGCGAAGAGGTTTCCACTGGGGCGGGCAAAATAGAAATGCACTGCGGAAACGATAACCGCATACGGTGAACGCCGACTAGAGTGTGTCGACACATGCGTGCTCGAAGGGTGTGTAAGGAGAGGTGTCAGACCACCCTTAGTGCAGAAGGGTGTGCTCAAATAGTTGGAGTAAACCGATGGGGCAGTTTCTGGCATAAGATAAAACTACCTGAAAGTCTATGCGAGAACTCTCCTACTCGAACCATCAATCCTCTCGAGACCTTAATTGAGTGAAGCGTCAGGCTTGACGACATTAAGTTTTACCATTTTCTTTACTCTTACATTGGTGTGAACTTTTGGCGGTAAGTTTGAAGTTGGTTGGTGCTGTTGCAACCTTGGGATCCATCTTCCTAGCGGTGCCCTTATTACATAAGTAGCCAGAATTTATACCAGAAACTCTACCGTCAGTTTAGTGAAACCTTTTGAGTACACCCTCCTCTGGCAATGGTTGTTTGGCACTTCTTCTACAAGCCCCTAGGTATGCGTGTATTGACTTACTCTAGTTAGCCACCTCCTCATATAGTTTCGTTTCTGTAGTGCATCTTAATTATAGCTGTGCGAGTGAAAACCTCTTTATATTGGTGTCTTGCTAGCGACTAACTGTGGAGCTATCTGAGAGGTCCTACTAATATATAAATACTATCCCATATGCAGTTCATCTATACGAATCCCAGTTGGCTCTTCTAGTCTATGTATTCCATCTACTTCTATGGAGCCAAGGGTCTATGGAAACTCCCCTGGTAGGGTATCTAGTAAGGTGATCCAATGGGCACTACCCATAACCATCATACTCAAAACTATCGCAGTTGTGATAACAATCAGGCGTTGAGTGTCCTCAAACTTCCCTCACTGTTGTTACGGCATACAGGTACGTTTAGGCTTGATAGGTGTAAAACTCTCGCACGGGTCCCAGGTGCCACCCAGGATTACTCCAGGGACCCCGAAGGTTAGCATCTACTATCTCTATAAGTTCTGCTGCATTTTACTATGAACAACTTGGAAAAGGTACTTCATCTTTTTACCTATGCACTCTTGGATATCCTGTGAACAGCCTATGGTTGGATGGACAACCACACAATATACAGTGTTATAAGCACATACCCAAAAGTCCACTTTAGCTAGCTTCCATTGAACTATGCAATTGTTTGCTTATGACACCCAGGACTCAAAACAGGGCTAGAGAGGTATGACAGGAATAATGTCTCCAAGTTACAGCTTCTTCTGAGCTCAGTAACTTGACTAATAGTATCTTCGGGAACTCTGAATTCAGGGATAGCATATACTGTGATGTGATAAACCTTGCGGTCAATTTTACCAAAGTCCTCAGGAGGCTTTATGGTGCTAGGTAGAGTAACTCATGGCCCTTGAGAGGGTAATGTCACTTCCATAGCAGAATAACTAGACTCCCAAGTTAGGGTATTTCTACCTGGATGGTAGAGTAACTTTATTCTGTTATTCTGCTTACCTCTTCAGCCGAGTCAGATACTTGTATCCTGTTTCAACTTACCCTACCCAGTAGGGTCACTTGCTTACCCAAGGTCCCCAAGTACAGTGATAATGCTCGTGCCTCTTAGGTGGTAGCTGACTCTAAGGACAAGTGAGTCTGGACTAAGGCCTGATATGTGATGAAGTGATTGCTAGAAAGACTCAATTGATATTTCGGAATAGAAGCATGTTAAGAAGTGTATCATATAACAAATGTATTGATAAGATCTCTTCCCTATCGCTGATTGGCTGAAAAAGTGTAGGAGGCACTGCGATATTTATATTCTGTAGCAGGGCGTTCACGGGCTATGCAATTTTCCTCAATTCTTCTTGTTCGAACTCGCGAGACCCTGAAAACCTTTACCCCACTTGACTCTGAATTTTCCACGCAGCCAAGAGGGTGTTCTCACGACTCTACTCACATTCTCCTTTCTAGTCATAGCTACTTGAACCCTTTCACCAGGGCAAATGGTTACTGGTTCTTTCTCTACATATGGAGTGATTGGCTCCGATGACGGACTTATCAATGCAGCTAGTCATACTGCCCACCTGCATCAACCAGCAGGATGTATAGTCCTTCCTTATTATGCCAATGGTGTTTAGGGCTCTTGATGCTCATGGTTAATCCTTTATGTGATAGGCCATCATCTGGGGCAATCTTATTATACCTTTAGGTGTAGGTGAATGATGTTCTCTTCGGTGTCATTCTCTTATCAGGATTGCCTTCTGCATTGCTCTACCAATGGACTTGAAATTTGGTCTTACTGCATGCATGCCAGCTGGGGACACCTATTGGAGTACCTGACCTCGCTCCAGTTGGCATCCATCTGTTATGGCAGCCTAGTCATTTTTGCATGTATTTATCTCCACAACCAAGTGACCAATTTAGTTTATTCAACCTTCTCAGGATAGCCCGGTGTCTTCTCTCGAAGCCTCTGTGAAAACCCTGCAGTCAGGAGCGTTTGATAGTAGCATAAAAGAGAGTTTTGTGCCGGACTCATATTGGTAGAACTTAACTCTATCCCCAAAGTCTCTGACGGACCTTGGGATCAAAGATGTGACCTTTTGTCAATAATCACATGACATGCCTATTGTGCTATGCCATTTTGTCTTATATGTAATGTGAGCCCCCCTCCCTAAGAGTTCGGCTCAAATTGCTATATTCTATTATCTAGCTGTATACAAAGTAAATTCCTTTCAGGACTTGGCAAGATAAGGTGCAAAACCTTGGTGTATTTACTTGGCCATGCTGAGGGAAACCTTTTCTTGCCATCCTTCCTCTATATCTGTGGCAGCTCCGTATTCTTCCCGTGAAACCCTCCTACCAATTCTGCCGCATGCGGCAAACATTCCTGTGGTTGCCAGGTATTTTCATTCTCTGAAAACCTGCGCCACTTCATGAAGTACCTAAGTTCACGGAACCTCTCATTGCGACTGTGAACCCTCCAAGTATAGAAACTAATCTCACTTTTTACTATCTTTTCCACCTCCTGTTCTACATTGCCCTCTATCTCGTGAGGGGCCCTGGGAGGCTGTTCTTGAGCCGGCTGAACCGACATCTGATAAGGCTCCAACAATGATACATGGAAGACAGGATGGATCTTCCCGTGCTCCAAGATTTTGAACTTAAATGATCGCTTGCTGCATGGTCCCAGGATTTTGAATGGCACATTCGACTCTGAGCTAAGCATTTTGGAGAGCCGTTTGGTATGAACATTTTTGTAGTTTAGCATGACCAAGTTCCCTGTCTGAAAGTTTGGCTGTTGCCTAGCGTTCTTGGGGTAGTACTACCCTGTTGCTTCTCTGATTGCCTTTAGTGTGGCCATCACCTCTCCATGTATTTCCTTCATCCAGTGGGCATACATGGTAGCTCCTGGATTTCGAGCTTCTCGCTACTCTACCCCTTCCATCTACGGAGGGTATTTATAGTTTGCCTAGAATGGTATTAGTCCATGTGCACTTGTAACAGAACTATTGTAGACATGTTCCGCTAGTCAACGCACTTGGTGCCAGTCATTCTGATCGCGGTTAATACAGCTTTGGAGATAGCCTTCCAGTACTTGATTGGTTCTCTCCATTTGCCCATCCATTTGAGGATGGTATGCCATGGACATTTTTCAGTTAACGCCTTACAGTTTGCAGAGAGATTCCCAAAATTCACGGGGGAACTTTCCATCCATGTCCAAGATGTTCTCGCTTGGCAGCCCATGCTATCCCTATACTTTCCGCAGAAAGGTCTGCACTGCATCCTTTGCCGCAGTATTATTTTTAAGCATTATGAAGTGGGCCATTTTTATGAAGCAGTCCACTACTATAATCTAATTGTTATCTTCAGACTTTGGTCGCTGTGTTATAAAGTCAGTTGGTATGGATGTCCACCCTGTGTAGGGTATTTCCAATAGCTGTAGAAACCCATACTTGGTATATCACGGTGCTTTGTTACATTGGCACTTATTACAGGATGGTACATAGTCGTTTATCTATTCCGTAAGCCCATTTTAGTAGAAGTCTCTTGTTATGATATCTACCGTCTTTTCCATGTGGAAATTTCCCGCAACCTTGCAGTCATGGCTACTCTGAGCAAGCAGCATTTGTAGGGCTTCATCTCTTGGGATAAATAGCCATCTCTTATAGTAAAGAAGGCCATCCGCTAAAGTCCAATTTGCCAGCATTTCCTTTCCCTCATCTCGGATCCTTTCCAACTCTGCTTTTCTTATCTCCCTGTCCTCATCGGCTCTCCCTTTTTCCTCCACCTGTTTCCAGAATTGGGGATCAAATATCCGTACTGTGGCTTTAATAACTACTGTCTTGGTTCCCATAGTTTCTTCAGTTGCCAGGCCTTTATGCCTCTCCTGATCGAATTCATCGAAGTATTGATTAAGCCCTTTATCTTCTTTGAGCTGGCTGGGTTCAGTTTGGATTTTGATCACCCTGGTTCCCATTCTTCCGAAGTGTTCCCGACCTACTCTGTATCACCTAGCTCCATTTCTCCTTAGACCTCCTCATTGTGAATTCTTTCTATTCTGAGTTGCGCAACTTGTTAGCCCTTCCCCATGTGGTAGTCCTTGTCCCCCAAATTGAACATCAAGACCTTCCCTTCTCCCCAGTAGTCTCTGTCAATAAGTCCCACCCCGACCATGATACCATAGTAGATAGCAAGGCTACTTCTAGGGGCTACTCGATCCTAGGTCCCTGATGGTAATACCAGGGCTACTCCAGTGGCTCCTGTTCCTAGTCCATGAGCAGGTACTATGGTCTCTCTCAGCATGTGGATATCATGACCTGCCACTTTGCTTGAGCCCACTGGTCCGAATCTGAGCTTCCGGGTATAGTTTCATGGCTTGGGTATATTCCAGCTCTAGTGTTTCCTTTCTAGAACCAGGTTCTCCATCCACTTGTATTGCGATAACCATGACTTGGTTAAAATATACCGGGTTTAGTATTGAGGGCTACTTGCTTTACGTAGCTCACATCTTGGGATGGCACTCTAGCTGTCTGCTTAATGGGTCTAGCTTTCTACTACTCGACCCTGGGCAGTACCTGATTTTGAAGTTAAAATCAGCTAACCTCCGTGCCCACCTTACGTGTCTGATACTCCATACCTTGGTTGTAGCGAAGTATTGATGATTCTGCTGATTAGTGAATACCGTGATGGGTTTCTTGGTTCTCGCAAGGTAGTGACCCTATTCCTTAAATGCTTCAACTATAGTGAGCAACTTCTTACCTTGTACATTGTAGTTGTGCTTGGCCGAGTTGAGCTTTTGGGAGTGAAATGCTACGGGGTATAGCCATTTTACAAGGTACTGTGACAGTATACACCCTGGTCCAAAATCGGTTGCATCTGGTACCATTACCGTATTTCTGTCTGGGTGGGTATGTGCCAGATTGAGGCTATTACAAACCATTCTTTCAGACATTCAAAAGCCTCCACCTGTTTTTTTCCCCAGTTGGACCCCTTTAAGTCACCTTAGGAGAACTCCATTATTGGTTTGCATATCACTATGGACTTTCTAATAAATCTGTCCTAGAAGTGTGTGAATTCCATAAAAGTTTGTATGTCCTTGATGGACTCGGGTCTCTTCTATTCCCTTATAGCTTTGACCTTTCGAACACTCATGGTGATACTATTTGTCTTTACTATATATCCCAGATATTCTACTATCTTAGTGTAGAAGACTGATTTACTGATAGACACTGCTGGCTGGTATTTCGGCAACTTGGCCAACACTTTCTTGACTAATGTAATATGTTTATCCTCTGTCTTGGGGTAGATTAGGATGTCATCTACGTACATGACTACTACCAAGTCTAGAAACCTTCTTACCATCATGTGCACCATGTCTTGAGCAGTAGCTAGCATGTTCACCAGCCCAGATGGTATTACCCGGTACTTGAAATGAACATATCAAGTGTGGAAGGCAGTTTCCCACTGGTCGTCTTTTTGATTGTGTATCCAGTGGTACCCATCCTTGAGGTCCAACTTGGTAAAGACACTTGACACGACTACTCAGTTTCTGAGTTCACTCATGTGGGGTAGGGGGTACTGGTGGGCAATCAGAGTCTTGTTACACTAATAGTAGTCCACAAACTGTCTCAGTCGCCCATCAGGTTTTGCCACAAGCAGTCTTGGCACCATTGGGCGTGACTGGCTTGGTGTTATTTTACCTTCTTGCACCATTTTGTCAAGGCACTCTCGTAACGCCTGTTGTTCCTTTTCCAATAATAGGTGTATTGGCCCCCATGGGGGCTTTCCTTCTTTGATGACTTTGATCTCCTAATCAAAGGCATTATGCTTTGAGAGCTGTTCTGCTACCGGTGGCAGGGACAGGTCAGTGCACTCCCAGTAGGGGTTTGGCAGTGTTTCATAAACACTCTGTCTGGGTCCTCTGGGCCTGAGGTTCAGCCGACATATCTTGCTGCAAGGTCCAAGGCAACTCTCTCGTCCCACGTGATACAAATTCCTTCATCTTCTGGTTCCAGGACCTGCCCATAGTGCTCGGGCTGGAACATGTATTTCCTTGTGTCTTCTATAAATGACAGGGGGTGTTGGCGATACGACTACCCCAACTGTATTATCAAGTGATGGATTCTCTGGCTCATAACTTGCTACATGATTTCTGAGCCCGATTGGTTAGCCCCAATATCAAGCATAATAGATGTCGTATAGGACCTTTCCGCATTTTGGGACTGTGCGTCTATCAAACCCTGTAATACTAAAGGGATCATCTCCTTGTATGGTTGCTAGTTCCGGTCTTTAGACTAGGGCTTCACATATGACAAAGGTTTGTGAGCATGTGTCTAATAACATGTGAATCGGTACTCCTTCTCCTTTTATTCTCAGGTGGTCTGTGCCATGTGGGCACACATATAGTGTCGGTGTTGGGACTTGAGTTTATTGTCCCTTTAGTTCCCCCATCAGGTTATACTTTCTTTGTTTAATGGACATTTTGTTCACGGCATTCAATAATCCTGGGTGTTTGTTATTGTGCTTGTACAATTTCGGCTATTCAGGCCTCCTCAGAAAAACTCAGTCCCTGGTCTGTGCATCTCCTTTCTTGCATTCTTTTCTCTCAATGATGACCTTCAATCATACCGGTCTATGCCATAAGTGCATAGATCAGGTAGCGACCTTTCCAACCTGGCCTTAGGTGTTCGACTCCTGCTGTGGTGTACAATTTAAGGCACGCACGCCGTTCTTTGTCTCACCTAGCAACCCGCAGCCTACCTACTTGCTGTCCCTGGTGGGGCCATCCTGATGACTAGAGGAGTGCCTTCTTGCAGACCTGTGCTATTCAGACTTATATCCCATATGTTAGCTTTAGAGGAAAGACTTGGGACGCCCTGAGTTACCCCCTGCAACAGTCCCGTCTTCATCCGTGTCCAGTTTGAACTATCGCCACCCAGCGGGGAACATAAAGTCTTGCCCTCCAGTGTCCAGGTTGGGGGCCATTCTTGATTTCGTCCCCTCGAGATAGGCTAACATTCTCTGCTATACACTGTTTGCTATTCCTTTTGGACTTCCGTCCCTGCCCACGCTCAGAACCCAGTCAGTGCGGTTCTCCAACAATCTTGAATAAGCTGTTTCCCTGGCTCGGACGGTAGGTCATGGTTTTTATATAGGACTCCCCGTTGTTAGATCCATCGCCCTTCTTGATCCGACAACTCTCAAAGTCTAGCTGCTACTGGCATTTGGCTTTGATTGCCCGCTGACCATGGGGGGTATTCTGAACCTCCACATTTCAGGGCCTATAGTTTCCTGCTTTCCGCTATCCTATTGTTAAGACAACGGCTCCCTTTCTACAAACTCCCCACTTGTGGTTGGTGAGTCTGCACCAGGCGAAGCTTTTATTTTCCTGGTGTCAGTCCACCAAGTTTTGGGGTATAATCTCGTGAGCTTTCTTCCAGTCTCCGTGCTCGGCCTCTTGGATCTTGGTTGGTTTGTTGGCTTGAGTGAACTGTGCTGACTTGAAGGTCCGAGGTGCTGTCTTCTCTTGGAACTTGCTCAGTCACCCTTCATCATTTCCTCGCCGTGGCTTCTTGTCTCTGTCTCTGTACTGGTGTTTCGATAGTCTGGCAGGTCCTGACAAGCAGGATAGATTGCCTTGTCGTTGTCTTTCACTATTGAGGAAAGACTCCTCCTGGTTGCTGACTACTCACACCTGTTCTAGCCATTCGGTGTCACTGTCCTATCGCTTAAGCAACTGCCATCACAGCATTTCCTCTGGCGGTTGATCCCCGACTATCTTCCTCCATGCCATTCCTTGAAGCTTGGCTTTGATGTTCCAGTTTTCCATCAGAAGGAGATAGTTATCAATATCCTTCTCATGCTTGATTTCTCCCATTTCTCCTAAAGCTTACCTGCTCTCATTGATCAGTAAGTATTGCAGAGTCATTTCCTGGCTGAACTGTTCCCACATCAGCAATTCAGAATGAGCGGCAAACACTTTGAGCCGTTGCATGCTTTTCTTATACCAGTTGCTGAAGTGTGTCACGTCGGTACCCTTCATCCTTTCCAGGGTATATATAATTCTATCTTCATCCTCTATCCATAGTGTGGGATTTCGGCAACAGTAGTCATGGCATGCCTATAGCCAGGTTTTAATGTCCTGGTAGGACTTTCCTTTGTATAGGAATGGAGGCTTGATGGGTTTCTCCGGATATGAGGCAGTCGGTCGTGCCAATTCCGTGGCCAGCTGCAGTATCATTTGCTGTTCCTGCTCTTCCTTAGCCATCTTTGGCCTTCCCATGGGCATTGTGCCAGGCCAGCGGCTTCGTCATTCCGTGCCATTGACTGACCCGTCATCTCTTGGGTTCGGGTCTCCTGTTCCTTTGACTATGTTTGCAGGTGCTATAACTTCTTCCCGGCATTCTTCTGTGGCTTCTGGGCAGGCTTCTCCTCCTGCTGGCCTTTTCTCTTACTCCCATTGGGAACACCCTGACTGTCCTCTCCCGCTGTCTCTATTATGGGTTAACCCCCATGATGGGAGCCCGATGCTGTTTGTATCAGCGCAGGCATTTCTCTCGTTGACTAGGCAAATGGCTAGGTTATGTTCTGCTACATGTCTCTTAGCCCCACCATCACCTTTTTCTCACAGGTCTGTGGCTTTGTAATAAACTGCAGTTCGCAGGTCTCTCCGGGTTGTCCTTCCTTCTCCAACCCTTTTCAGAGTTTATCCTGGCCCGTGTAGAGCTCTAAATCCCTACTCCATGATCCTTGGATGGTGCATCCCACGTCCTGGTGCAGCTGTCCGCTTACCACTGCTTGTTGATTTGACTGTTTGTGCATACGCGTGAAGGCGGCTTCAATTACCCTCTCAAATCTCCTGCATTTTGTTCCCACTGCCCCTTCCAGCTTCTGGCTCTTGTTTTGCCAGAGCGCCAACTCATCTCCCACCAACCTTTCCACTTTCAGAAGTCTTTCCCATTCCTGTGTAAGAGCTTGTCCTGTTGCTTTTCTCTCGTCTGACAGGATCCTATAGTAGACCATCTGGTCATTCTTGATTTGGGTTATGCTTTGGTCCAGTTGGCTGATCAGTGTCCCTAGCTATGTGGCGAAGGCACCCAAGGTGCTAGTGCCTAATGGGGTCAGGATTCTGGAGTGTGACCTTAGTCCCCTTTCCTTCTTTGTCACACTTTGCGTAGGACCCCTGGGTACTGGCAGCCCTAACTGATTTCTAGACATGGGTGTGGGACCTAGCCTTAGCGGCAGAATGTCACCTCTTGGTCTGGGTGGTGCTAGTGTTAGCGGGTATGGGCCATCCTGGCCTGGTGCCTATATGCTGATCAGCCATTACTGCCTATCTGTGTGCAACATTACCTTGTTGCTAGAATTAACAGATCCTACATCAATCCTCCATTGTGACATCTGGTCTTCATTCTGTGTTAGTATGAGGGTGTTGACAGTCTACTGGATCCGGTGATCAATGAACCAGAGAGGAACCTGTTCATTTGGAAGTACTTCATCCCAGGTGAGATCAAAGTTTATCTCGAGTAGGTAGTGGTTTCTGTTGAGAAAACTTTGAAAGAAGGCAGAGGAGGGTATTAGATAAGTGGTCTGCTAACCTCATAAGAGAAGGTAGTTATGAGCCTCTATAGTGTAGAAGATAACAATACAGGGTTAGGCGGTTGCCGGCTCTAAGAACAAGCGAGTCTGGCATAAGGCTCGATATGTGATGCAGTGATTGCTAGGAAGGCTCACTTGCAATTTTGGAATAGAAGTATAATAAGCAGTGTATCCTATAATGAATATATTGATAAAATCTCTTCGCTGTTACTGATGGTCTCTAAAAGCATGGGAGGTACCTCGATATTTGAACTCCGCATTCCAGTGTTCATGGGATATGCAATTTTCCTCTGTTCTCCTGGTGCAAACTCCCTAAACCCTGAAAACGTTTATCCTGCTTAATTCTGAATTTTCCCAATAGTGGGGAGGCTCTTCTTACCCCTCTCCCCACATTGTCCTTTCTATCCATAGTCACTTGAACTCTTTTGGCATGGCCAATGGTTATGGGTTCTTGCTCTGCAAATGGAGTGATCAGCTGCAATGACAGACTTATCAATGCACCTAGGCATACTGCCCCCCTGTGTCAACTCGCAGGGTGTATACTGCCTCCTTATGAGGCTAATAGTGTTTAGGACTCTTGACACTCAGGGTTAACCTTTCATGTGGTAGGCTGTCATCTACCTCTATCTTATCATGCCTCTGACTGGGGGTAAACAATCTTCTCTTAGGCGTTATTCCCTCATCTGGATTTCCTTCTGCATTCCTCTACCACCGGACTTGAAATTTAGGCTTACAGCCCACGTAGCAGCCGCAGACTCTTATTGGAGTAGACGATCTCGCCTCACTTAGCACCCTTCTGTTGGTATGGATGGGTGATCTTTGCATGCATTTATCTCCACAACCAACTGACCAATATAGTTCATTCAGCCTTGTCAGGATAGCTCAGAGTTTGGTCTTGAAGACTCCGTGAATACCCCTCAGCTGGCAACCTTCGATAGTAGTGTAAATGAGAGTTCTGTGCCAGCATTGTATTGGTAGAAATTAACTCATTCTCCAAATAACTTGAAAGACCTTGGGATCAAATACATTACCTTTTAGCAATAAGCACGTAACATGCCTATTGCACGATGCCAGTTCATCTCATGCATAACAGTACCCATATACTAGACAAGCATGGAGGCAAGTATGTAGGGTCTTACTTGTTCACCAGGGGACCCTGACCACAGAGTACCTATAAGGTATACAATTACTTGCCTATCCATTCTGACCAGTTGACTGCCTGGTCTCCAGTATCAGCATAGCTTCAGGTTACTATAACCTATATACTCTAGGTTATTACATCACTCCCCTTGTCTCTGGAGTCTGGTCCAGACTGCTAGCATCATCTCATGTTCTCAGGACTTGGGTCCTCCATAACTTTATGGTACCTTGGTTTCAATAGATACCTTTGGCGGAAATCCATAATACCTTGCAAGCCAGGGCTCTCTACTATCTTATAGGGCTCTCATGAATTCTTTTCTGCTCTGTAGCCTTTTCATGTAATAAGGTACTGGACAAATTGTTGAGGAATCTTTGCTTTGCTTCCTTCATAATATTGACTACCAAGTACACCCTTCATAACACTGCTTTGCTTATTATCCATGATACTCAGAGCAGGAACTCTCTTGGTTCTACTTCTATCTGGATCCTCATGATATGGTTCCCATAGTGTGTAGTTGAAAACTGGATGAATATATCAATAGGCTGGCAATTGGAGTTCATAGGCTCAGGTACCCTCCTAATGTTAGACCATGAATGGGCCAAACACCTAGTGGTTCAGCTTCTGCATTGGACATTGGGTGTTAATGTTCTTCTGGTTTAACATCACCCAGTGTGCCTTCTTTGCCCAGCAGGTTGGTACAACTTTTAAAGTCACATAGTTTGGAGATGGTAGTCTTTTGTGGTCATGCAATTTTCTTTGTCTTTCTTGAGCCTGCTGTACTCTCTCTTGAATTTCTTGCTTGGTCCCTTCCCAATTCTTGACTAAGAGCTCACTGTTTGAGTGTATTCCCTAGTTATCAGATACCACAACTCACCAGTTTGTCTGTAGATAAAACCTGTAGTTTATGCCAAATAGGTACATTCTAGTAGATTCTGATATGAAGGTATTCGGTGTATAGTCAGCCAACAGTAACAATAACACCCAGTCATCTTACTGATAGGAACAGTAACTGTATATATAATACTTCAGTGTCTGATTAACCTTTTCCCATTACCCATCAGTCTTGGGATGGATTGTTGTTGAAATATTGAGCTTTACTTGCAACAGGTGCATTAGACTCATTCTTGACCTAGATATGAATTGGCTATCAGAGTCCAAGATAATAGATGTGGGTAGCCTGTGAAGGTGTCACACTTCTTGTAGAAACATCAAGGCCAGCGCCTTGATTGGTACAGTGGTTGCCAGTAGTATAAAATGTGATATTTTTGAGAATCAATGCACAATTACCTAACTCTTAATATACCTCTCTGACTCTGGCAGCGCTACAATGAAATCCCTTGAAATTGGTGTTTAAGCCCTCATTCCAACATCTCGTAGTTCTAGCAAAATGAATCTCTTGTGCCGAACAGACTTCTTCCATTGACCTGTATCAGAGGTACCAACCTAGTCTGTAATATACTTGTCTATTTTTGGCCTGTAGAAGTTAGCCCTAACTCCACCAATGATTTTGTAGGTCGCGAAGTATCACACTAACTGGGCACCATGTTCTGCCTCCCTGATCGTTGGTTGTAATTGCTGACCTGTAGGAATATACCACCTGTTCTTATATAGGAGTAAGTTCTTTTCTACTTTGATATACTAGTCAACTTTCTTATCACCAGCCACAGTTACCATTAAGATCCTCTCGCATTTCAGATCTTGTTTAGCTGTAGCATATAATACTTCCAAAAAGAAAGATTGTGGCTAAGACTCGTGGCATGCTTGCAACAGCTGTGGTCGCAAAATGTTCTGTTCCTAGCTAACAACCCCTAGTTCTAGGTAAAAAGGTCTGCAGTTGAGAATCACTCTGCCCTTCAGAGCCACAGTCCCTACACGGTAATAGTGCATCAGCCTTCTCATTCAACTGTTCTTTATAGCAAACTACGTTGAAATTGAATGGCTGCAGGATCTCTGTCCCGTGATACTGCCTGTGATTCAGGACCCTAGTATGATTAAAGTATTCCAAATTCTTGTGATCCATATAGATCACCAGTTGTTCCTTCTCTGATGACCATAAATAATCCCACTACTTGAATGCTGTTACAATGGCAGTCATTTCCTTGGTATAGACATTATGGTTAATCTTAGTTGGATGCGATTTCCTGCTATGATATGCCAGGGGATACTAGCTCTCATCCTCACAAAACCGAGAGAGTAGGACTCCTGATGCAAAATCACTGGCATTAGGTTCAAGCCTTGTAGGCCTCTCAGGATCGAAATGTGCTACAGCATGTTTGAACATGAATGCTTCATTTAAGCAGTTGAAAGCTTGATCATATATATAGGTCTAGGCCCTATGTGGTATCCTTCTGGTTCAAGTCTGTTATCAGCTTGGAAATCTTGCTGAAGCCCTCTATGAACGAAAAATAGAAGTTAGCAAAGCCCATAAAGCTTTGTACATTTACGATATATGTTAGAGGTGCCCAGTCCCTAATTGTGCGCACTTTTTCCTCCAACATAGAGATTTCTATATCTAAGGTCTTATATTCCGGGAAGTCAACTTCCCAGTGGTGGAAGCTGGACTTTTCAATGCTTACATATAATCCTGCCTTTCACAACTTTTCTATCAAGCGCCATGCTATTGCACTATGCTCTTCCATGGTTGCAGAACAGATCAAGATATTATCCATGTATGCTATGACTCTATCATCTAGGAGGTCGCTGAATACCTCATTGATCATGCTCGAAATATTGCAGGAGTATTATACAACCTGAAAGGCATGATGGTGTCTTCACAAAGTCCATACCTGCCTGGGAATCTGGTCTTCTATTCCTCCTCTTCTGCCCTCCTCAGAAGTTAGTAGCCATTCTTCAAATTCAACTTTGTGAATATGATAGCTTTGCAGAGCCTATCTCACAGCTTGTTCAGCAAAGGAACAGGGTACTTACTCTTTACCATAATTTTGTCCAGCCCTTGATAATGTATTACCGACTACAAGGTCCTATCTGGTTTCGGAATATACAAGATGGAGGCTGCTTCGGATGAATGGGATTGCCACAATTTCCTAGTTCTTAGTATCTCATTGAGATACTTGCAGAGTTCCTGCATCTTCTTTTCTGATAATGGATGTGTAGACAGAAAGATGTTAGGCGGTAGCCAACTCTAAGGACAAGCGAGTCTGAACTAAGGCCTGATAAGTGACGCAGTGATTTCTAGGAAGGCTCACTTAAGACGTCAAGAGGAAATGTAGGTTTTTTATCGTAAAACAAACATATTGGTATGATCTCTTCTCCGTCCCTGATAATCTGTAAAGTGTGGGAGGCACCTCGATATTTATATTGCGCGTCTGGGTGTTCGCGGCCTATCTATTCCTCCCACTTTTCCTCCATGCGAACTTGGTAGACCCTGAAAAGCTTTATCCCGCTTGACTCTGATTTCCTCGGACAGCGGGAAGTGTGTCCTATCCCTCTCCTCGCTGCAGCGGTGCTAATCATAGCCACTTGAACCCCTTCACCGTGGCAAGCAGTTACTAATCCTTTCTCTGCATATGGAGTGATCAGCTCCAGCGACAGACTTATCAATGCAGGTGGATTTCCCATCCGTCTGCATCAACCCGCAGGAAGCATGTTCCTATCTTATCGTGCCAATGGTGGCTAGGCCTGGTTGCACTCAGGGTTGATCTCTTCACGTGGTAGGTCCTCGTCTGACTCTACCTTGTCATGCATTTGGGTGTGGGTGAATGATCATCTCTTGGGCATCGTTCCCTCATTGGGGTTTTCCTCCGCATTCCTCCACCAATGGACTTGAAATTCGGTGTTACCGACCTCATGGCAGCAGGGGACTCCTATCGGAGTAGCTGACCTCCCCCCGGTTGGCATCCATCCGTTGGCGCAGCTGAGGGATCCTTGCATGCATTTCTCTCTACAACCAAGCGCCCTATTTAGTTCGTTCAACCTTGTCAGGATAGCCAAGAGTACTCTCCTGCAGACTCAGCGGAAACTCCGTGGTTGGCGACCTTTGGTGGTGCTGTAAATGAGGGTTTTGTGCCATGGTCGTATTGGTAGAAACTAACTCGTTCTTCAAATACTCCGATGGGCACTGGGAGGGAACAGGTGACCTTCGGTCACTAATCACGTGACATGCCCCTTGTGCTATGCCAGTTCGTCTTATGTGTAACACAAGCTCCCCTATCTAAGAGTTCGGCCCGAATCTCTGAAAACCTATTTTTCTAATAGTGCACAAATTAAACTCCTTTAAGGACTCAGCAAGATAGGGTGAAAAACCTGCCAGCGTTTACTTGGCCACGCCCAGGAAAACCTTTCCTTGCCATCTTTCCACTATATCGGCAGCATCTCTGGGTTCTCTCTGTAGAACCATTCTACCAACTCCGCTGCATGCTCCAAATGTTCTGGTGGCTCCCAGGTGTTTTTATCCTCCGTGCACCCCTGCCACTTGACAAGGTGCCTAAGTTCACGGATCCTCCTAATGCGTCTGTGAACCCTGCAAGTCTACGAAATGACCTGGCTTTTGACTATCTTTTCAACCTCCCATTCCAAGTGGCCACCTATCTCCTCTGGCACCCTGGGAGGTTGTTCCCGAGCCGGCCGAACTGATGTCCAGTAAGGCTCTAACAATGGTAGATGGAAGACGGGGTGTATCTTCCAGCATCCCGAGATTTCCAACTTGAATGCTCGGTTGCCGCGTGGTTCCAGGATTTTGAAGGGCCCACATAGCTTTGGGCTAAGCTTTTTGGAGGGTCGTTTGGTACGGATGTTCGTGGTGTTAAGCATAACCAAGTCACGCATGTGAAAGTTTGGTTGTGGCCTTACTTTCTTGTCAGGGTACCGTCCCATTGCTTCTCTGGTTGCCTTCAATGTAGCCATCGCCGGTCCATGTATTTCCTTCATCCAGTGAGCATACGTGGTGGCTCCTGGATTTCGAGCTTCTTGCTCCTTCACCAACTCCGTCTGTGGATCGTATCCATAGTTTATGTAGAACGGGGTTAGTCCGTGTGCACTCGTAATGGACTTATTGTAGGCATGCTCTGCTAGTGGGAGCGGTTGGTGCCAATCATCCTGATCTTAGTTGACGAAGCTTCGGAGATAGCCCTCCCGCACTTGGTGGGTTCTCTCTGTTTGTCCACCTGTTTGAGGATGGTATACTGCGGAGATCTTTCGCTTAATGCCTCAGAGTTTGCAGAGGGATTCCCAAAATCGTCCTGCAAACTTCGCGTCCATGTCCACGATGATTTCCATGGGTAGCCCACGTAGTTTCCACACCTCCCCAAGGAACACCTGGGCTACATCCTTTACCGCTGCATTTTCCCTTAGCCCAATGAAGTGGGCCATTTTGGTGAACCGGTCGACTACCACCATGACCTGAGTGTTCTCTTCTGACTACAGTACCTGTGTTATGAAGGCAGTAGAGATAGAGGTCCATGCCACATAGGGTATTTCTAATGGCTGTTGAAACCCATATCTGGTGTGCCGTGGCGCTTTGTTGTCTTGATACTCATAGCAGGATCGTACATAGTGATTCACCCATTCTGCGAGCCCCTTCTAGTAGAAGTCTCTCGTTATGATTTCTACTGTTTTTTCTTGGCCGAAATGCCCTGCAACCTTGGAGTCATGGCTGCTTTGAGCAATCAGTGTTTGCAGGGCCTTGTCCTTGGAAATGAACAGCTGTCTCTTGTAATACAGGAGGCCCTTCGCCAAAGACCAGTGCATTGGCATATCCTTTCCCTCATCTCGGAGTCTTTCCAACTCCTTTCTCCTCACCTTCCAGTCCTGGTCCCTCTCTCTATTCTCCTCCACCTGTTTTAGGAATTGAGCGTCAAATATCCGTGCTGTTGCCTTGATAACCACTGCATTGGTTACCACAGTTTCTTCCATCGGCAGGGCCCTGTATTGTCCCTGATTGCACTCATTGAAGTATTTCTTTAGCCTGCTTTCTTCTCTTAGTTGACTGGTTTTGGTCGGGGTCTTGACCGCACTGGTTCCCGTGCTTCCAAACCCGTCCTGGCCCCTCTGGGTATTGTCTAGCTCCATCACATTGTGGAGCTCCCCATTGTGAATCCTTTCTATTACGAGTTGCACAACTCGTTCGCTCTTCCCTACATGGTAGTCCTGGTCCTTCAGAGTGAACAGTAACACCTTTACCTCTCCTGGGTAGTCCCGGTCAATGACTCCTGCCCCTACCATGATCCCATGGTGGACGGCAAGGCCACTTCTTGGAGCTACATGGCTATCGGTTCCCACTGGTAACCCTAAAGCCATTCCAGTGGCTACAGTTCGTTGTCCGCGAGTGGGCATTACTGCCTCTTCTCGCGCGTAGATGTCGTGTCCTGCCGCCTCGCTTGAGCCCTTGGTTGGAATTCGAGCCTCCGGGTGTAACCGCATGGCTCGGGTGTATTCAGGTTCGGCTGTCTTCTGACCTAGCCCAGGTTCCTCTTCTTGTCCTACGACTATAACCATACCCTGGTTAAAATGTGCGGGGTTTAAAATTGCGAGCTTCTGGCTTTGCACAGCTCCCCCCTCGGGACGGTACTCTGGCCGTCTGCTTAGTGCATCCGGCTTCCCGCCACTCGACCCTGGGCGGTACACGATTTTGAACTTGAAATCTGCTAACATCTGTGCCCAACCTATCTGCCTGGCACTCTAGACCTTGGTCGTGAGGAAGTATTGCAGATTTTGATGATCCGTAAATACCTTGATAGGTGGTCTAGTTCCTGCGAGGTAGTGACGCCATTCCTTGAACACTTCAACTATGGCGAGCAACCTTTCATCAGGAACGTCGTAGTTGCATTCGCGCCCAGGTGAGCTTTCGGAAGTGCAAAGCAATTGGGTGCAGTCCTTTCTCTATGTATTGTGATAGGATGCACCCTAGCCCGAAATCGCTTGCGTCCGTTGCCACCACTGTGTTCCGGTCTGGGTGGAAATGTGCCAGAATAGGTGCCATTACGAACTGTTCCTTTAGGAATTCGAAAGCCTCCTCCTGCTCCTTTCCGCAGTCAAATCCCTTGCGGTTGCCTTTGAACAACTCGGTTATAGGTTTACAAGTCCGTGAGAAATTCTTGCTAAATCTCTGGTAGAATTTTGCAAATCCCAGAAAGATTTGTATGTCCTTTACGGACTCAGGTCTCTTCTATTCCCTTATGGCTTTGACCTTACGATCACTCATACTAATCCCATCCGTCTTCACTGTGTATCCCAGAAACTCCACCATTCTCGTATGGAATACTGACTTAGTGATAGACACTGCTAAGTGGTATTTCCGTAACTCGGTCAATACTTCCTTTACCCAATTGACATGGTCCTCCTCGGTGTTGGAGTAAATTAGTACTCCGTCTATGCATATGACTACTCCCAGGTCTAGGAATCTCCTCAGGACCACATGCACCATGTCTTGGAAAGTGGCGGGCACGTTTACTAGCTCGAACAGCATTAGCCCATATTCATAATGAGCGTACCAAGTGCGGAAGGCTGTCTTCCACTCGTCCCCCTTTTTTATACATATTAGGTGGTAACCATCCTTTAGGTCCAACTTGGTGAAGATACGCGACCCGACTACTCAGTCTCTGTGTTCACTTGTAAGCGGTAGTGGATACTTGTTGGTGATAGCAACCTGGTTCAGCCCACGGTAATCCACATACAGTCTCAGCCGTCCGTCAGGTTTTGGCACAAATAGTATTAGTGCACCTGCAGGTGACTGGCTTGGTGTTATCTTTCCCTCGCGCAGCATTTTATGCAGGTATTCTCGCAATGCCTGCAGCTCCTTTTCGGACAATGGGTATATCGGCCCCCAGGGTGGCTTCACGCCTTCAACTACCTTGATTTCATGATCAAAGGTATTCTGATTTGGGAGCCGTTCCTCCGTCTGAGGCAGGAAGAGATCGGCGTACTCCCGGTAGGGTTTTGGCAGCGTTTTCATCAGTGCTGCCTCGGGGTCGCCTGCGCCTACAATTCGGCCCCTGTATCTGGCTGCGGGGTCCGCGGGTTCTGTCTCGTCCCACACAATACAGGTTCCTTCATCTTTGGGTTCCAGGTGTTCTTTACACTGCTCCACCTGGAACTCCCACCTGCTTGCATCCTCGATGAATGATAGGGGATGTTGGCGATGCCACCAACTGAAAGGTATTATCAGGTCATGGATCCCCTGGCTCATGACTTCACATGCAATTTCCGAACCAGGTCGGTTAGCCCCAATTTCTAGCATTATAGGGGTCGTATAGCACCTTCCCGCATTCCGCGACTGTGCGCCATCAAACCCAGTTATAGTAACTGGGGTATCTCACCGTATTGTTGCTAGACCAGGTTTTTGGACTAGCACGTCTCGTATGACAAAGATCTGTGAGCCCGAGTCTAACTACACGAGAATTGGTACTCGTTCTCCTTGTATTCCTAAGTATGCTGTGCCTTGTGGGTACTCGTAATGTGTAGGTGTTGGGACTTGAGTTTTTTGTCATTTTGGCTCCCCCGTAGTGTTACCCGGTCTTTGTTTACTGGACATTTTGCGGGCCTTCAATAATCTTGGGCCTTTGTTATTGTGCCCGCACAATTTCGGCCATTCAAGCCTCCTCAGACAAACTCGGTCCCTTCGCCGTGTGGCTTCTTTCTTATCTTTCTTCCCCGCAATGACTATATTTAATCATACTGGTCTACGCCACCAGTGCATAGCTGAGAGAGAGACCTTTCTAACCCGGACTTAGGTGTTTGACTCCTGCCCTGGTGTACGAGTTAAGGCGAGCACGCTGTCCTTTGTCTCGCCTTGCAACGTGAAGCCTACCCACTTGTCGTCGCTGGTGGTGTCATCCTGCGACTGGTGGAGTGCCTGCAGGGGGTCCTGCGCTATCCCGACTCATTTCCCGTGTATGACTTTTGGAGGAAAGAGTTAGGGCACACGGAGTTTCCCCCCACAACGGTCCCCTTTTCATGCGTGCCGGGTTTGCAACTGCTCTACCCAGGAAGGAGTATAAAGTCTTGCCGTCCCACATCCCATTTGGGGGTCATTCTCTTTTTCATTCCCCTGCCATGGGTTAACTTTTTCCGTTATGCACGCTTTTTCATGCCTTTCACACTTCAGTCCCTGCCCATGCTGAGAACGCAGTCTGTGCGGTTCGCCAACATTCTTGACTAAGCCATTGCCCTAGCTCGGAACGTAGGTCATGGTTCTTGGTTTTTTCTTGGTTTTTTATTTGTACAGGGCTTGCGGTTGTCCGATCTATCCCCCTTCTTGATCCGACAACTCCCAAAGTCTAGGTGCTGGTGGCACATGGGTTTGGTTCACCACTGGCCTGAGGGCGGTATTCCGAACCTCCATGCTTCGGGGCCTAAATATCGCTGCTTCAGGCTGTCCTATCATTGCGACAACAGCTCCCGTCCCACAAGCTCCCCACTTGTGGTTGGTAAGTGCGCACCACGTGTAGCTTTTGTTTTTCTGGCGTTGGTCGACCAAGTTTTGGGGTATTCCCTCATGAGCTTTCTTCCAATCGGTATGCTCTGCTCCCGGTGTCTTGGCCGGTTTGTTGGTTTGGGCGAACCTTGCTGACTTGAAGTTCCCAGGTGCCGTCTTCCTCCGGAACTTGCTAGGTCGCCCGTCTTCCTTTCCTGGCTTCGGCTTCTTTTCTCTGTCCTCCCGGTGTCATTTCAGTGGCCCTGAAGAACTCGGCGAGCTGGATGGATTGTCTCATCATTGCCGTTCGCCGTCGAGGAAAGCCTCCTCCTGGTTTCCGACTG
The DNA here is from genome assembly GCA_003182015.1 of Tuber magnatum. Taxonomy (NCBI): domain Eukaryota; kingdom Fungi; phylum Ascomycota; class Pezizomycetes; order Pezizales; family Tuberaceae; genus Tuber; species Tuber magnatum. The sequence goes on from PYWC01000048.1 coordinate 582,591, forward strand.
CTCGCAGATGCTCCAGCCATTCGGCCTCGGTGTCATATCACTTATGAGACAACCCTCTCTGTAGTGCCTTTGGTAGTCGGTCCTCGACTATCTTCCTCCACGCCGTTCCTTAAAGCTTGGCTTTGATGTTCAATTTTTTCATCTGAAGAAGGCACTTGTCGATGTCCTTCTCATACTTGATTTTACCCATCTGTGCCAAAGCCTTCCGGTCCTCATTGATCAGTGGGAATTGTACGATGATCTTGTGCCGAAACTGTTCCCACGTTAGCAATTCAAGACGAGCGTCATACCCTTCGAGCCACTCCATGCTCTTCCTATACCAGTCACTGAAGGGAGTCACATCGGCACCCTTCGACCTTCCCCAGGCATCGATAAACCTATCTTTATCCTCCATCCACAGCATGGGATTTTGGCTAAAGTAGTTCTGGCACGCGTGCAGCCAGGTCTTGATATCCTGGCTGGACTTTGCTTCGTATATGAATGGAGGGTAGGCGGGCTTCTTCTGATGCAAAGAGGTTTGTCGGGCCAACTCCTTGGCTAACTGCAGCATCATCTGATGTTCCTCCTCTTCCTTAGCCAGCCGCGGCCTTCCTAGGGGTAGTGCCCTTGGCCGGCGGCTTGGTCATTCTCCTCCCTTATCTGACTCCACGTCCCCCAGGTCTGGGTTGCCCACTCCTCCGGCCAGATTGGGGGGTGCCGCAGTTTATTTTTGGCCCCGGAGCACGGTATCTGGCCGGGTGTCTTGTTCCGCAGGTCCCTTTCTCTTGTCTTCTTGCGACGGCCCTAACCATCATCGCCTGGTTTTGCCATCGTGGGTCGATCCCCCTGATGCAATCCTAACTCTGTGTGCACCACCGCTGTCATTTCCATCATGGATTGGGCGAACATCTGGGTCATATTCTGCTGCATGTCCCTGAGCCCAGTTGTTACCCTTTTATCGAGGGTCTATAGTTCGGTAACGAACTGCAGCTCCGGGGTTCCCCGACGTCGTCGTTCCTCACTTAGTTCCTTCCCGAGCCTATTCAGGCCTGTATAGATGTCTTGATCTCTGTTCACTGATTCTTGGATGGTGCATCCCAGGTCCTGGGCCAGGTGTCTGCTGACCGCCACTTGCTGTTGCGACCACTCGGGCATGTGAGCGAGTGCTACTACGATCACCCCCTTAAATCTGGTGATCTCGGCCACTACCTCCCCCTCCCGTCGCCTACTCTTATCTTGCCAAAGTGCCAATTCCTCTCTAACCAACTTCTCCCCATTCAGCATTCGGTCTCTTACTTGAGCAAGGCCTTCTGGCGTCTCTTTCCCCTCGTCCGATAACATCCCGTATGCGACCATCTGGTCATTCTGTGTTTGGGCAACACTGCTGTCCAACTGGCCGATTAGTGTCACAATGTATGTGGCGCAAGCACCCAAATCGGTAGAGCCTGAGGGTGTTGGGGTTCCAGGGCATGACCTCTGCCTGCTTTGTCTTTTTGTGATGCTTTGAGTTGGGCCTCGGGGCACAGGTGGCTCGGACAGGATCCTTGGTGTGGGTGTGGAACCTAGCCACAGCGGTGGGATGTCACCCCCTGGAGGTGGTGGTGGGAGGAGAAAGGGGCTATCTTGGCCCGGTCCCCATGCGGAGATTAGCCGCTGCTGTCTCTCAGTGTGCAGCATGTCGGTGTCGCTAGAATCCTCTGACCCTTCTTCGATTCATGGTTGTGACATCTTCCTTCTTCTTTCTATGAGTGAGGTGTTTAAGCGTCCACTTGATCCCATGATCAGTGAACCCGAAGGGAACGTCCTTGTGGTCAAAGACTTCGCTTATGGTGAGATCAAACCCAATCTCGTCGATGTGTGGGTTTCGTTGAAGGCAAGTTTGAGATGGGTGGTTGAGGGCTTTTGATGACCGGTCCTCCAGGCTCATTGTAAGAGGTGGTTGTGAGCCGCAGTAGTATGGCAGACCTATCAGTATAGTGTTAGGCAGTAGCTGAGTCTGAGGACAAGCGAGTCTGGACTAAGACCCGATAAGTGATGAAGTGATTTCTAGGAAGGCGCACTTAAGAGGTCAAGAGGAAATGTAGTTTTTTTATCGTAGAACAAATATACTGATAAGATCTCTTCTCCGTCGCTGATGATCTGTAAAGTGCGGGAGGTACCTCAATATTTATATTCTGTGTCTGGGTGTTCGCGGCCTATCTATTGCTGCCACTTTCCCTCCACATGAACTTCGTAGACCCTGAAAACCTTTACCCCGCTTGACTCTGATTTCCACGGACAGCGGGAAGGGTGTCCTATCCCCCTCCTCGCTGCATCGGTGCTAATCATAGCCACTGGAACCCCTTCACCATGGCAAGCGGTTACCGATCCCTTCTCTGCAAGCGGAGTGATCAGCTCCAGCGACAGACTTATCAATGCAGCTGGATTTCCCATCCCTCTCCATCAACCCGCAGGAAGCAGGTTCCTATCTTATCGCGCCAATGGTGGCTAGGCCTGGTTGCGCTCAGGGTTGATCTCTTCATGTGGTAGGCCCTCATCGGACTCTACCCTGTTATGCCTTTAGGCGTGGGTGAACGATCGTCTCTTGGGCGTCGTTCCCTCAACGGGGTTTTCCTTCCGCATTCCTCCACCAATGGACTTGAAATTCAGTCTTTCTGCCCTGATGGCAGCCGTGGACTCCTATCGGAGTAGCCGACCTCCCCCCGGTTGGCATCCATCCGTTGGCCCACCTGAGGGATCCTTGCATGCGTTTATCTCCACAACCAACAGAACGATTTAGTTCTTTCGACCTTGTCAGAATAGGCGAGAGTCCTCTCCTGAAGACTCAGTGCAAACTCCTCCTTCAGCGACCTTCGGTGGTGGTGTAAATGAGGGTTTTGCGCCATCGTTGTATTGGTAGAAATTAACTTATTCACCAAATACTCTGACAGGCCCTGAGATTGAACACGTGACCTTCTGCCACTTATTACATGACATGCCCCTTACGCTATGCCAGTTCGTCTCATGTGTAACAAATGCGGGGATGAGTTCGGAGTTGCCAGCAGATTTTTTGTGGTTGTGCTTAGTATATTCCAGTGATGGCTCAATTCGTCCTTGACCACAGACATCTCTATAGGCCTTGTAGTCTGAGGGTAGCTTTATCATAATGTCATCTACTTCTTCACCGAACAATTGTACTATACCTAACAGGTACCTCGTACTCAGGTCTTCTGCCCCGAGTCTCTCTTCAGTTATAAAAACTAACTGTATCCGGTGTATTGGACAATTAGTCTTACAGAAATCTAAGTGACAGGTTAGTGTCCCTGTTTTTCCAATCAATACCTGGGTCATAGGCCTCTAGCTATGGTATTGGCACGTAACGATCCACCTTGGTGTCAGGCATGTCCACAATCTCAAATCGTATCCCATTCTAGTAATCGCCTATCCTTATACCCAATTACTTGGTATAGTCCAGGCCTGCTCTTGTAATAGGGTTGCCACTTGTATCACTTATTGGAACATGTATTTTTCTACACATATAAGAGGTTTGGGTTTTCTTAACCAAATAGTTGCTTAGTACTGGCATAGTAGCTCTGTTATCTAAAAGCCCTAGGGCTTTCCAGCTTACCTGCTGCACCGCTATATTCTAGTTCAACATCACACACCAGTGGATGGACTTCATGTGGTGTGGTAGACCATTACACTTGCACCTTTTGTCTTGTCTCTGGGATTTCGTCACCTCTGCTAGTTCTATTCCAATTCTCTTACGTTTTGATATAAGAGGAGCTAGAAGGGTCCATGAACTTGAATATTTTGGATAGGAAAATCTTGGTCATCGGAGCTAGGGTGTTTGCTATTATACTAGTATTATTTCAGATACTAAATCCTCTTCAGGTAAACTTGGATACCTCTTCAATTTATTCTGGTCTAGCCTGATATAGATTTACCCATAAGAGAACCATTCTGTCCTTGGACTTGGCAAGGTTTTCTAAATAGTTTTGTTCTAAGCCAAGGATCTTAGTGCTTCTCCAATATCTAGCGGCTCTGCTGTCAACACCTATTCCCAACTGCAGGAACCATTCCACAAATAAAACATAACAATGAGCCAAGAAAATCCAAAAAGAAAAACTTGAAATGACTAGTTGATATAAGGAAATAACATGATCCTGAACCCAAAGGAGAAAACACTACTACTGCACATAGCCTGAAACATCTATTCTATCAAAAACTTGGAGAGTTTAGTTTAGCTTCTAGTTCCTTGATAGTAGAGTGGCTCTTCTCTTTCTTACTACTCATTCGCATAAGTGCCTATTTAAGTGCTCTTAGAGCTTATGGTTAAGGTCTGCCATGTGATACCTTAACACAGAAGTAGGTTCTTATATATTGTGAGCTATCAGTATGAACCTCTATTGTCTGTGGTGATGACTGTCAGACTTCTAGAACTTGCAATGATGAGGGAGGGGGTGGTACGTCAATATGCTTTTGGTGTTTGTCTGTTCCTGGAGGGTTGCTTACCAGAGCTGACATTTTCAACCCACAAGCCTGTATAGATGAATAAACACTAGGGGCTCTCGCAGTATACTTCCTCCCGAAGTCCCCTCACAACCCATTTTTGGTGCACTGATTATGCTTTCTTGGACATTTGGCCAAAGTCACTGGGATTTCTTGATGCACTATTGCCAATTCAGAAGTCGCCCACTTTGCCTAATTTTATATATTCAAATTAGTAGATTTGGTAGACCTCCGATTCTGTCTATCAGAGCCTTTACCCCTTTTCTAGAATTTTTTCGAGATTGATAACCTGTCTTCATTGTTCTCTCTGGGTTGAGACTTATCCATTGAGTAGACGACATGATCTCTGAACCTGGTATTGTCTTCTAATGTGGGTACAACCTTCGGGAGAAGTTCAAGGTACTCATTCAGGTCAATTTCATAGGGCTCCTGGACTGTTCACGCATTTCTCACCTCTTGGGTTATTCCCGAGTGCATCTTTTCTTGTACTTGGACTGGCTCTATATAGCTCAGTTTATACATGTAGTCAATTATCTTGTCCAAGTATTCGTTAATATGATGTGGTTTTAGAACCGACTTCGGCCATTTCAGAAGGGATTGGTCTCAGTCTGCTTGGCCTCTACCAAAACTTCGGTCCTGTCTTTCCCAGCAATCTTTCCAGAGTCGCAAGACATTGACATTATTGACAGGAATGCCAGTATGCTTGCTTGCTTCCATGTTAATAAGCTTATGCAATCCCACATACCAAGGATGAGCAGGGTACTCTATGTGGAGGACCATCATGTTTCTGTTATCCATGTCAGTAAACTTGCAATCTGCAAAGTATTTGCACTTGACCTTCACCAAAGTCAAGATGCTTGTGAGTTCCATAACCTTACTCTTAAAGTGAGGTATACTGCATAGCCTCTCTAGCTTCCTCTGCTGATGACTCAGGGTAGGCCTAGAAGCTAAGACAGAACCGCATAAGACTCTGCTAGCCTTTGGGCCAGGCGTTCGAAGCGTTGCTTCTTTTCATTGCTTCAATCCCCCTGATAAACTTTGAGAAATGAGTTAGGTCAGGCAAGAAATCGCTACCAGCATTGGTATCACTTCTGTCTGAGTCGGAGTTGCCTAGATTACCTTCAACTGAGATTATGCTGCCTCCAGCTAGCTGGTTTCCCCCTTCAGTAGCTGCAGTATTTGTACTATGGGTTTTACCCAGTCGATCATACCTATCAAACCGTTGTTCTGGTTCCTTTTGGTTATCCCTTTGAGAAGGATTATATGCAGGGGGTATTGTGGCTAGGGGCTGGGCATGTGGATGACCACCCACTGATGGTGTCTGAGGTGGTGCCACTTGGTCTATTCAGAGAAACTCATACAGTTTAGGACAAGTATCTAGTCTCATTAGAGGTCCTACATGTACCTGCAATGCACAATACCCACACGGTGGCAGCCAACCACTTTCCCTACCTGGCCAATGTACTACACATACTGAGACCCCTTTTGTGCATTGCCTTATCTGATAGTATATCCCACACATTTGGTTCTCACCAGACTTTAGCCGAGAAAGACAGTAACTAGTTTGGCTATCCCACTCATCTCTAGATATTATGGCCAGGCCTGGAACCGGTATGGGTACTAGGCAATGAATTATGTTTGGTTTCACAGTATTGGTTGATCTTGTATTGTTTTGTGTACCATCAGTTGAGGCACACAAGGTTTTATGTTTGGTTTTACAGTACCGGTTGATACTTGTATTGTTTCGCGTACTATCAGTTGATAGACAGGATGTTTTATGTTTGGTTTCACAGTATTGCTTGATAATTGTATTATTTCGTGTATTATTAGTTGATACACACAAGGTTTAGGAATATCGCTCATACTCGAAATGAGGGATAAGATGTATTTACAGACCCCTGATTCCTGGACAGGAAACAGCAGACTTCGACAGACAGTGTTCTAAATATACTTGGTTGAACGGTGACTCCTTTCATTTCCTATTACACCCCTTGAATCCTCCTTTAGTAACAGGAGCACGGTGCTTGTTGAGGAAGAAGGCATCCGCTCCTATTGTACCAGCGCGTGACTAGTACCCAGTCCGAACATATTACAAGGTCAGCTGGCATGCTGGGTTTAGTGGACTGGTAGGAACTGGTAGGGACTGCCGGTGCCTATGAGAAACTCTGGGATTCGGTTCGCTGAACTGAAATCCGGATGCCGAGTAAGGAGGTTTCAGGATTCAGATCCCACAAGACCCTTGTCTGTTGATTCACAATATCATAGAACAATGGGGAACATGACTGCAAGAGGGGTATTAGTCCACCTAGTAGTGCCATCTGTAGCCTAGACATAGGGGTAGGGGCTGATGCCAGGCCAGGTATCAGGACAGGGAAAGAGGTGGATCGTAAGGCAGCAAGTCGAGGTGCAGATGTCTGATGTGCAGCAGGATTTGGAGGAGTAGATGTCAGGCAGAGCATGGGATCTGAGGTATCCGCTGCTATGATTCTCTTGTGTATGGAGACTCAATTCTTCACCAAACGCCCATTGGTGAGACAAATAGAGGGACCAACTAACTAACTGTGTGCAATTGAGAAAGGAACCCTTGGAGAGCAAGTAGATGCTGTTATAAAAGAGTAGATGTAGGAATAGCCTGCCTTCTATAGGCTTTCTAGGATTTGTATAGCAATAGAACTCAGGTACGCTTACGACTTCTTGTCTGGTACCCAGTAGGCTGGTTCTATTATGGAATTGTCTGGTTTGGTCTAGACAAGAGGAGGAGGTAGCGAAGCCTGTATTATCAGTGTAATATTTTCTACGTCAATGTTATCTCCTGGTGTGGATGCCATCTGTAGGGCACTCATCCGGTCTCTCAATATCTTCTGATCCTCGAATATCGGAAGGTATGGCTACTACTGTACCTTCATGTATTCCACTGCTGCCATCATTATATGCTGCTGAAGATATTCTGATACTGGTTATTCAAACACCTTATTTCTTTTCATCATTCGGTGTCATAGTACACCACTTTTTAGGCAAGGTATGGTTCAACAAATTATCACCAGAATTTGCTGAATAGCACTCCATCCCAGGGCAGAGGAACCGTGTTGTGTGCAAGTATGGAATTGTGGAAGAAGAATATAGTAGAAGTATATGAGTCTGTAAGTATAAGATCAACACCTGTATCAGGCAATGTAATAGAGGCTGCTTTGATCAGGTATTATTAGCCCTCTTATTCAATGCCAGTGATATCCGCAAAGACAGAGGCACCAAAGGTAGTGGCTTCTATTGGGTCATAGTGGAGCCCTAGACTCACATCAGAGTGGGAGTCAGAGTCGACACAGGTTCTGAGTTCCATGCAAGCTATTGTGCTTTTTACTCAGAGCTACATGGTCTGAACATGATTACCTGTATTTATGCAAGACCAGTGTCAAAGGTAGAGAACAATCAATGAGGGGAGAAGTTAAGCAATGATGTTGCTTAATGGAATACTGTAATGGGGTAACTGCAAGGAAGATGAACCGAAAGGTTGTAACCACACTGAAGAAGTTCAAACTTATCACCAAAGGTTCATACACAAATGTAAAAGTAAAGTAAAAAGTAAAACTTAATATCATTAAGCCCAACACTTTACTCAATTAAGGTTGCAAGAAGATATTGATTGTTGTAATTGCAGAGTTCTCACATAGATTTAAGAGGGCAGAAGTTATAGCGGAAACGGTAACAGGGGCTCCCATAGGAAGATGGATCCCAAGGGTCCGACCATACCGAACAACTTCAAACTTATTGCCAAATAGTCACACAATGTAAGAGTAAAGTAAAGGCTAAAAGTTAATATCATTAAGCCTGATGCTGCACTCAATTAACATCTCGAGAGGATTGATTGTTGGAGTAGGAGAGTTCTTGCATAGACTTTCAGGTAGTTTTATCTTATGCCAGAAACTCTGCCATCGATTTACTCCAACTATTTGAGGACACCCTTCTCCCTTAAGGGTGGTCCGACACATCTCCTGGCACCCCCTTGGGGTGTGCATATGTCAACACACTCTAGTCAGTGTTCACCTTATGCAGTTATCGTTTCTGCAGTGCATTCCCATTTTGCCCACCGGAGTGAAAACCTCTTTGCACCTATGTCTTGCCAGTGGCTAACAGTCAAGACACCTGATGAACTAGACTATCTATGACACCCTTCCCATATGCATTAATCTCTACTTGACTCCAGAAGCTACTGTGAGCAGTTTGTCTATCTACCATTTATGAGTCACGGGCTTCGGTGTTTTCTGAAGGATGCGGTAGTCCGGGAGTGATCCAAGGGGCGCTACCCATGACCACTATCTCGGATCTACCTTACCTGCGGTAGGAATCATGCTTTTAGTATCTCTGCACTTACCTTTGAGAGCCTACGGCGTTGGGGACACTTTCAGGCTTGGTAGGTGTAAAACTCTCCCAGTCCCCCTGGCACCAACCAGGACTACCTTCAGGACCCCCACGGTTAATACCCGTTAACTCCGTCAGCTTTGCTCCCTTTTACTCTGAACAACTTGGAGGAGGTACTCCACATTCCACCCTATTCCCGCGTACATATCCCGCGAACAGCCTACGGTCGACCGCACAGGAGCAACGCATAGAGTGCTGCAAGCAGGCCGGCAAAGATTCATCTTTGCTAGACTGCGCACAACTACACTACCGTTTGCCCATGACGTCTGGGCCTTGAAGGCGGGGCCAGAGGGGTATGACAGGAATGTTGCCTCCAATTTACAGCTTCTTCAGGGCTGCGTACCTCACCCAATAGTATCCCCCGGAACCCCAGATTTCAGTGTTATGCATGGCTTGACGTGACAAACATTCCAGTCATTTTTCCCGAACTCCCGGAGGGACTTCACCTTGAAAGGTAGGGCAACTCAGGACTTTGGACAGGGCAACCTGAGCCTCACGGCAGGGCAACCTCATCCTGAGGGCAGGGTAGCCCCTGCGGTGGACAAGATGACATTTCCCTGTTACTCTGTCTACTGTGTCACTGCAGATAGACACTTTTAACCTTTCTCCAGGTACCTGGCCTAACTGAGTAACTGCACCTTCAGAGGTCCCTAAGTATGCTGACACCACTCCCGGGTGTGCCCAGGTACTTTAATGTCTGGCCCACTGATTCCGTTCATCTCGGAGTCCGGGCTGCAGGGTCTTCATAGGTTGAGTACTCCCTTGCCTCCTGGTTCCTACCAGTTCGCCTCCTCCCTACCTGTATGGGTGTAGGTTCCGGCCACCATAGCCCATGTATGCTTGTGTAACGACCCAACGTACATGAGCTATGGCAGACGTC
>PYWC01000048.1:593297-644102 GCA_003182015.1 Tuber magnatum
GACTCGTAAATAGTAGATAGATAAAGCGCTCACGGTAGCTTCTGAGGTCAAGTAGAGATCCATGCATATGGGAAGGGTGTCATAGATAGTCTAGTTCATGCGGCGTCTTGACTGTTAGCCACTAGCAAGACGCCGATGCGCAAAGGTTCTCACTCCGGTGGACAAAATGGAAATGCACCGCAGAAACGATAACTGCATAAGGTGAACGCCGTCTAGAGTGTGTCGACACATACATGCCCGAAGGGGGTGTCAGGAGACGTGTCGGACAACCCTTAGTGGAGAAGGGTCTGCTCGAACAGTTAGAGTAAACTGATGGGGCAGTTTCTGGCATAAGATAAAAACTACCTGAAAGTCTATGCGAGAACTCTCCTACTCCAACAATCAATCCTCTCGAGACCTTAATTGAGTGAAGCATCAGGCTTAAAGATATTAAGTTTTACCGTCTACTTTACTCTTACATCTGTGTGAACTTTTGGCGATAAGTTTGAAGTTGTTTGGTGTGGTCGCAACCTTGGGATCCATCTTCCTAGGAGTGCCCCCGTTACAGCTTGGTTATTACAGAAACTCCCTCATCAGTTTACTCCAACGCTTTGAGTATACACTCCTCCACTAAGGGTTGTTCAGCACTTCTTCCGCATCCCTGCAGGTGTGCTGGTGTTGACATATGCCCATTAGCTACCTCCTTATCCAGTTCGGTTTCTGCAGCAGGTCTCAATTATAGCCACCAGAGTAAAAACATCTTTGCATCCATGTCTTGCTAGTGGCTAACAGTCATGAAACCTGATATGGTGTACTAATATGTCAACAGCTTCCCATATGCAGTTTAACCATACAACTCTCCCTTGACTCTTCCAGTCTATACATTCTATCTACCTCAATGCGGCCTAGGGCCTATGGAGACTCCCCTAGTAGGAGGTCAGGTGAGATGATCCCATGGGTGCCACCCATTACCACTACACTCGAAATCACCTCAGTGATGATAAGAACCATGCTTTTACTGTCCTCAAACTTCTCGTGCAGTGGTTATTGTGTAAGGGTATGCTTAGACTCAATCCATATGAAACTCTCCAGATCATCCCTGGTAACACCTGTGACTAGGCTAGAGACCTTGAGAGGCAGCCTCTATGATCTCCATTACCTCGGGTTAGTTTTACATTCAACAACTTGGGGAAGACACTTCACCTGGTCACCTATGGTCCCTCATGTATCCTGCAAACAGTGTATGGTTGGGCAGTTGGGTAGAGAGTATATGGTGTTATGAGCACCTCCCCAAAAGACCTCTTTTGCTAACTTGTGCTCAACCACCCAGCCATTTGGTCATGATATCCAGTACTCAGAGCGGGGTGGGAGGAGTATAACGGAAATGATGTCTTGAAGTTACAGCTTCTTCAGCGCTGTGTAGCGCTACAAGCAGCATCCTAGAGAATCTTAGATTTGTAGACAGTATACAGTTTCATGTGACAAACACTCTAGTCGATTTTTTCAAAGTCCCCAAGAGGCTTTATAGTGTAAGATAGGGTAACTCATAGCCATTAACAGGATAACTGACTTTCATGGCATAGTAATTGGCGTACCAAGATAGGGTAATCCTACCTGGATGTTAGGGTAACTTTATTCTGTCACACTGCTTACCTTTTCAGTAGGGTTAGACACTTGTATCCTTTCCCTGATTACCATGCCCAGTAGGGTAACTTGTGTACCTAAGGTCCCTAAGTAGGCTGACATTCCTTGTACCCATGCACTAGTTAACTAAGTGCTTAGTGCCTAGGGTCTCACTTGTTTATGGAGAGACCCTGACCATACAGTGCCAATGAGAGAAGTAATTACTAGCCTGCCTATTCCTATCAGTTAACCACCTGCTTTCCCATATGGGTATAGGTTCAGGTCACTATAACTTATATATACTAGGTCTTTACATCATCTAGGTGGCACCATGTTTGACCTTTCCAGTCTGTATTTCGAAGTTCTTTTAGCCTGAGGCTTTTTTGTTTTCCCTCTAGATAGCCTATATAGGAAATCTACCATGCTACTTACTAGTACCTCCCAAAATGGCTTTTATGATTGTATCCCCTTGGTTGCAAAAAGCAAAACAGGTTTATTCTATTTTATTTTTCTGAGACCACTGACATTCATGTATCCACTAGTACTATAGATGTGAATCCTGAGCTGAACACTATGATACAGAGTCTTGAGAAATACTAAAAGAATCTCTTCCGTGCAACCACACAAGTTGTGGCTGTGTAATGTGTATATGAAATCCTCAAAAACCAACCTGACAACAGATACTATTGCAGGGTTCTAGCTAACATTCGTGATCAGTTGAGAGCAAGCTTTGAATAATAAGCCACCTTTTATACCCCTGGTAGAGGATTCAAACTAGGTACAAATGCAACTACAGCTGTAGTTTGAAATTATTCCGGGTTTGTATATATTTTGTCTAAAAGGGTGTTTTGGCGATATTGTCTATATAAAAAGCTGGTATAGATATAATAACTCATGCAAGCTAACCATGGCATACCTGACGTAGCAGGAGCAAGTGAAGTCATGTAGTAGTATATAGAGGTGGGACCCTGCTGGGCTTACTACTATCCCAGGGGTATCAGTAGCGGTTTCCGTATGTTTTCTTTTCCCAGTTTCTGGACACTTACCACTGGTGAAATCAGAGCACCATGCTGACAACCTGGTAGAACTTCCATATCAGATTTGGTGCTTGGTCTCTGATATAGCTAAGAAGGTCTAGATGTTGTAGGAGTATTCTCGAGTAGACTGGGGTAAGGAGGATTAGGAGGTTATAGGGAATTCAAGTAAGTATTTGTAATGTGCAGGGTCAGTGTAGGGTCAAAGACAGATAGTGTTGGGCACACCCCAGTAGACAGGACATGGTAAGTGTACCTGTATACAAATAAGCTACATCTGTATCAGGGCTTTAGGGGGTTCAGGGCAGGATCTCAGAGGGTAAGGTCAGGGTTTACCGGTTCCCGTGATGCAAAGAAGAAATAAAGACACAATTTCTAAGTACAGGCGTAGGCAGGAAATCACCAGGTTGCATAAAGCAAGTCAATCCCAGAGGGGCACACCACTTTATATAACAAAACAAAATCCTCTGCTAACAAATCCCAACACCCCTAACCCCTTTGTCACATGTGGCCCTGATCTTTCATTGGTTTCTATGAGGTTCTTGTCAGGACCCAGCATACATGAGCTATGGCAGACGTAACATATACCCATACAGGTAGCCAGGAGGCGAACTGGTAGGAACCAGCAGGCAAGTAAGTACTGGACCTACGGAGACTGGATGGCCCAGGCTCCGAGATTGAACAGAGTTGACTGGTCAGTGACTTAGGTACCTGGATAGAGCCGGTGGCGGTGTCAGCATACTTAGGGACTTCTGAAGGGGCAGTTGCTCAGCTAGGCCAGGTAACTGGAGACAGGTCAGAAAGGTCTATCACCGGCGACGGGATAGACAGGGTAACAGGGAAAAGTTGTCTTATCCGCTGGACAAGGCTACCCTACCCTCGGGATCAGGTTACCCTGCCTAGGGGCTTGGGTTACCCTTCCCTGAGTCCTGAGTTACCCTAGCTTTCAGTACGAAGTGCCTCGTGGAGTTCGGGAAAATTGACTAGTATGTTTTTCACGCGAAGCCATGCATGAGAGGGGAATCAGGGGTTCTGGGGGATGCTATTGGGCGAGCTACGTAGCTTCGATGAAGCTGCAAATTGAAGACATTATTCCTATCATACCTCTCCGGCCCCGCTTTGAGGCCCGGACGTCATGGGCAAACGGCTGTGTAGTTGTGTGCGGTCTAGTAAAGCGGAATCTTTGGCGACATGCTTGCAACACCGTATACGTCGCTGCTGTCCGGTCAACCAGAAGCTGTTCGCAGGATATATAAGGGGGCATAGGGTGAAGGGTGGGGTACCTCCTCCAAGTTCTTCGGAGTAAAACGGACCAAAGCTAGTGGACTTAACAGGTGTTAACTGTGGGGGTCTCGAAGGTAGTCCCGGGTGGTGCCAGGGCGAGTGGGAGGGTTTTATACCTACCAAGCCCAAACATGCTCCCAACGCTATAGGCTCTGAAAGGGAAGTGCAGAGACACTAAAAGCATGATTCCTACCACAGGTATGGTAGATCCGAGGTAGTGGTCATGGGTAGAGCCCATTTGATCACTCCGGGACTACCGTGCTCTGCGGAAGATACCAGAAGCCTGCGACCTGTAAATGGTAAACAGATAAACCGCTCACGGTAGCCTCCAGAGTCAAGTAGAGATCAATGCATATGGGAAGGGTGTTATAGATAATCTAGTTCATGCGGTGCCTTGACTGTTAGCTACTGGCAAGACGCCGATGTGCAGAGGTTTTCACTCCGGTGGGTAAAATGGAAATGCACAGCAGAAACGATAACCGTATAAGGTGAACGCCGACTAGAGTGTGTCGACACATGCATGCCCGAAGGGTGTGCCAGGAGAGGTGTCGGCCCACCCTTAGCGGGGAAGGGTCTGCTCGAATGGTTGGAGTAAACTGATGGGGAGTTTCTGGCATAAGATAAAACTACCTGAAAGTCTATGCGAGAACTCTCCTACCCCCACAATCAATCCTCTCGAGACCTTAACTGTGTGCAGCGTCAGGCTTAACGATATTAAGTTTTACCCTTTACTTTACTCTTACATCCCTGTAAACTTTTGGCGATAAGTTTGCAGTTGTTTGGTGCGGTCGCAACCTTGGGATCCATCTTCCTAGGGGTGCCCCCGCTACGATTCTGTTATATGGGACGTTGGCTAAGCAACTCTTCTTACTATGATCTAACTGTCCCAACCTGAATATCAATATGCCTAACCCGTACCCTAAGGCTATTAGATCCTGGCTAGGTAGCTGTGATACCAGCTCCTCTCTGCTGTACCAAAGGCCTCTAAGCCACGTGTTTGTTATTCAGGCAGGGGACCAGGCTTATTTGGACCGGAGCATTGGAACTCGCTGCTCATGCACAGTGCACTGATTGTTTCTGCCTATTTCCGGGTAGTTTCCTCATATCCTCTCTATCAAATCAGGTATCTCAGCTGTCCCTATACCACTTTGGCATACCCAACCCCTTCCACCTACCACTCTTTCGCTCTGTCGACTTCCACTAGTGGCACGCGTGGTACAATCTGCCCTGGCAGGCAGTTCTCATCAGCAAGTCCAAGTAAGGGAACATGAAATACATTGTATCTCTTTATCAAGGTGAGGAGATTAAGATGGCAGCCATGAGTGCCTGCCTGGGCAGTACCTGGGTAGGGGCCCAGGGGCCTGTCATCCGGTTTCTGAGAGGGTTGGCTGGTCTGGGCGTTTCTTGCCTTAAGCCATGCTTTGTTTCCTGCACTAAAGGGGAGGCCGATAGGTACTCTTAATCAGTACACTCCTGTTGATGATCATGAACATAGGTGATCTTGCAAATGAAGTGGTTGTAGATACCCCTTAGGTGCTGAGTAAACCTCCTAGGCTCTGACACCTCTTGTGGTACCTTCAGAGTAGTCAGAAAGTCTATCCTGGAGTCGTGACCATGGTTGGCCAAGAATGGGGACCGGCTAGTGGACTCTGAAGCATGGCTGTTGTCTGTAAATTCAGTCATGGGAAGCTAAAATGACCAGTCATCCCGTTGGTAGTTGATGTAAGCATATAGGTATTGTTCCATGATGGCATTTATTCTTTTGGTCTGGCTATCTGTCCGGAAATAGAATGTGGTTGACAGCCTTCAGGATGTGTGCAGGTGATTGCAGACGACCCGCCAGAACTCTTAAGCAAACTGAGTGCTACAGTCTGCAGTGATGGTAGTGGAGAGATCATGGTGCTTCCACAAATGATTGAGGTACAATTTAGCCAATATTGCGGCATCGATTCTTGTCCAGCAGGAGATCAGATGGTGTACCTTTGTCAACTTATCTATAATGACCAGGACGGTATTCTCATCTTGAGTGCACAGCTGGCCCATAATGAAATCTTTGGCGAGACGTTTCCACTTCTCTTTCTTCTCCTCTATCATTTCATGGATCTGAGTTAAGGCATCCATTTCCCCATTGAGCTTTCCTGACTGGTATTGGATACCATAGTCAAATTGAGTAAGGAACTCTAACTCCTGGGCTTGTTGACGGTTCAAGAGTTGTTTGGTGGTAAAGTCTTACAAGTTGCACTTGTAGTCCAGGGTAGTGAGCTTACAGCCAACAAGGTCGTATCTCTATTCTTCAAAAGTGCAGACTACTCCTATGTGTTCCTTGTCATAGATATCATAGTCACACATGGCCAGTGTATGCTTCCAAGAATGGAAGGCTATAGGGTCAAGTATTACTTCTTTGTCATGTTGTAATATCACACTGGTTGATAGAATGTCCCAAGTGTCTTTCTCAAAGACCACTTCCTTAAGGATATTGAAATAGGCCAGGACTAGGGCAGTCGTGAAGGTTGTTTTGAGTACCTCAAAAGCCTGTTGGCATTCTGAGGTCTGGACGAATAATTGATCCTTTTTGGTCAAGGATGTAAGAAGTCGGGTGAGATGGGAATAGGTATTGATAAATAGACGATAGAGGTTTCAGAACCCTATGAAAGTACACACATCCTGTAAGTACTCTAGTATCAGCCAGGCAATAGTGGTTTCCACCTTGGCATTGTCCACATAGATTCCTTCAGTAATGATGATGAATGCAGGGTACTTGACTTGAGCGATACAGAACTCACACCTTTAGGGCTTAACCTTTAATTCAGCATAGGCCAGGGTTTGCAAGACCCAACCGACATGTTTGACATGTTCCTCTTCAGTCAGCCTATAGATCAGAATGTTGTCCAAACAGACAATACAGAAGTGGTCCAAGCTGTCATGTAGGACCTTATTGATATATGCTTGGAACATGGCCGGAGCATTGGTGAGGCAAAACTGCACAACCTTGGACTTGTACAAGCCATATTGGGTCTAGAAGGTAGTTCTCTACCCATTCCCTTTCTTCATATAATCAGCTCCTATGCTTTGCAGATACCGAGCTTGATGAAGATCTCGGCATTTAACATTTGCATGAATGTTTCTATTAGCAGGAGTAACAGGCCACTGTCCTTAATTGTTCTATTTGTCAGAGACTGATAGTTTTTGCACAATGTTCATAATTCAGCCTTCTTTTAGATGAACAGGATAGGGGACGCTGACAGCAAGGTGGCGGGCCAGATGAAGTTCTTTTTGAGATTCTTGTCATGCCAAACCCACAGTACCTCCAGCCCTGGAGGAGACAAGTAGTACAGTGGTCTGAAATATGGTTTAAAACCTCGTAGCAGGGGAATAGCGCGGTCGTTTGGCTAGTCTGGGTGTAACTGATTGTGTTTCTTTACCAGGAACAAAGGCATAAAGTCATGGTATTCTGGTGGAACAATGTCTCAGACTTCTTGCTTCTTGAGTACCTGCTAGCCCAGAACTTGTTGAATGGTAGAGGCATTAAGAAAAAGTGGAATTTCCACTTCCACCTCTTGATTACCTGTCATATGGAGGGTGCAGTTTTCCGGACAATAGTTAGATTCATGTACAATATTGTAACTAGGGAAGTGGATTGTTATATCATGTCGTTTTAGCAAGGAGATATAAGGAGTCAAGGGGTCCCTGCCTAATTTGATGTCGAAGGCCAGCAGGGCTTCTAGGTATTGATTGATCTTTAGCTCTATCTGAGTCAGGTGGGTAATAGCGCTACAGCTGATCGGTCTTCCATCTATTACTGCTAATTGAATAGTTTATCTTAAGTGGAACAAGGAGAGGTGGTTGCGGTAAGGACAGTCTTTATCCATAATTCGATATCCAGTTGCTGTGGAGTCGATCAGTGTATGGAAACAAATTCAGTTTTGGTTGTCTCTAATGGCACAGGTAATTACCAAGTCATTATGTTCAATTCCATTTTCCACTCGATTCAAAGAGAAACCAGATACTGATAGACAAGGAAAAGACTTAACATGTCCGATGGCAGCACTGTGGTGTGACCTAGGAGGACTAGTTTTCTGACTGCTTCGACTCTGGGTGGGTGCCCTCTGAGACTATGGGAGGGTCAAAAGGAAAGGTGGTGGCAGCATGCAAGTGGCAGAGTCTCTTGTTCGGGCACTGGCTGGCCATATGTCCATCATCTCCCTAGTATAGGTATAATCCCCTGGTCAGCCTGTTATCACGTGATGTATCAGCCAGGGTTCCGCTACCGGCAGAGAGGTCAATAGGGCTCAAGACTCTACCTACAGCAGTGGTGGCAGCATGAGCAGGAGTTGTGAAGCAAGATTGACCATCACCAGGTGTGTACTATGAAGCAAAGGTCCAGCCCTTCTCGCCAGCCATGTGGGCCACAGATATTATTGTCCAGCTTTATTAACAAGTTGGCCTATACAGTCACAGTCTTGTGAGGGGCGGCAATAGTGGTCACAGCATCCTGCAGCTCTAACCTGAGACCTCAGTATAGTGCACCCCACTGAGCCACATCATTCTAGTTGGTGTAAGTAGTCAAGGGCTGAAAAACCCGTAAGGTACTACACTAATATGTAGTTCTGCCAGGCGAGATCTCTGATTTCTCTTTCTGTAGTACCCACTTGGTTGGGGTCTCCAAATGCTTGTTCCTGTTCTGCCATAAGGGCCATGGTGTCCGTGTGCTTGATGCCCACGGCCATAAGGTTGGGTTGTACCTGCAGGAGTTGGGACCTGGTAAGGAGGCCAATAGTGTATGCCCAACGTTGTTGTTTACTGTCAAAACAGGTAGTGGTCCCTGTGGAGTTTCATCTGGGGTTAGATGGCAATGGAATAGTTGTTGTCTATCGTACTGTGGAACCTCTCTAGGTTCGGGATCGAGGCTTTCCTGCCACTGCCCACTAGTGCAGCACGACCTGAGGGGATATTGGTAAGACCATTATTCACCAAGATGACCGTCAAATTGGTGCCCTCCAGGTCCTGTTCAGTGCTGGCCAGGTGGGTCTCGAACCCTTGTCCTTCTGGGCAGAGAGTCTGAAGCTTCTTGGTCAAGATGTGGAGATGGTATTATAATTGGTAGTTATCAGGGGACATAGCGGGGGCAGGCAGGTTTACAGTCTGCAGAAGAGTATCATAGATGTGGGCAAGATAGTTGTACCTCTAGTCATGGGTCAGTTTGACTAACCATCGGTTGAATAGGCTAGTGGTCTAGTTCAGATTATTGAAGAGTCTGGGGGGAATTTCTGTTGATTGCGTCAGGGTGTGGTATAGGTTGAATGCTCAGGGATGCAACCTTGTATAATGGGCTAAGTCCGTCCAAGGTCAAGGACAGATAGTCCAAAACACATTACGGTACACCAGATGAGGGATGTGTACTAGTATACAAAAAAGCCATATTTGTATCAAGGCTTCAGGGGATCAAGAACATGGTCTCCAAATTCAGGGACAATGTTCACAGGTTCTGGTAACATATAAAAGAAACCAAGATGCAATTCCTAAGGACAAGTGTGAACAGGCAATTGCCAGGTTGTATAAAGAAAGCAAATATCAGACAGGCACACTACTTTATATAAGCAAGGAAACTGCTCGCCTGAGAGAGCGCAATACTCCTAACCTCTTTCTCAAGTGTAGTCATGATCTTTACTCAGTCTTTGAAATGTTCTATTGTGTAAGACCTCACCTACACAATCCTTTCTATCATGATGCAACCATTTCAACCTAAATATCCATATGCGTAACCCATACCCTAATGCCATTAGACCTCTGTCAGGTAGTGTGATGGTATTACATGTACTTTGGGCCTGAAATGATTGCTTATAGAGTAGGACAGTGATTATACTCACCTTATTCTAGCCATTTTGTAAAAGTACAAGCAGGACCTTGAAGTGACTGAGGATACATGACTTATAACAACCTGAACCTATATCCATACAGAAGACCAAGTAGTCCACTGATGGGAAGAGGCAGACAAATTGTCACAAATGGTGGTTGGGTTGGAAGGTTTCTTATGTTATAGAAAACTCAGAACAGAATATTGAGAGAACTGAGTAAGGCTATCCGCAAGGCAGATTGGTTAGGTTTTTGCACGATGACTCATGGTTGGAGCGATGGGGTCCTGCATGGCTCACAGTAGGGACTTCTTGATTGATTATGATTGGTTAACATACTTCAATGACTCGCAGTTGCGTGTCAAGGGTCTCACACATGTGACACAGTTAGTGCACATGATTAGGGCAGGTGACTCATGGGTATGAGTAGCAGGGTTAGGGTTAGTGTGAAGAGTGAGTATAAAAAGGAGTTGCTAGGACCCAGGAGGATAAGCTCTTTATGCTATCATCATTATGCCTTCTTACTAATAACTTTACTACTCTACTCATCAGCTAACTAGCTATGTTGTGCAAAAACCCTCTTATGAATGAAGTGATTGGATAGGTACTTGAAGTGCTTGGCTGTCCAACTTGAGAGCAGAAGTCTAGTCTCAACTGTTGGAGATTAAACTATTATTCCATGTATAAGGAAGCACTAACTGGTAGGAATTGTTACATTTGATAGTGTTTCTACAGAAAACACTCAATGATGCAACAGGAGACAGGGGGAGCAGTGGCAACCCCATAAGACCCACAAAACGGATTGCTATGATAACAAGATTACTAATTACCTGGAGCTCCCAGTATTAGGACAAGGAGTAGTAAGGGTAGCCAGGCAACAAGGAATAGACGGACTCTGAAGCCCGGTCACAGGGGAAGAGCAGTAGTAGGAATAAACTTCATTATTGAGACCAGAAGATGGAAACCAGGATGTTGGGAATAGCAACGGCTATGACCGTCATGCCAGTCCAACCTGTGGGAACGATGCTCAAATAATTAACTACCCTGGTAGCAACACTATAGACAAGCATAACCAGTAGGGGAAACACACGGAATGGCAAGGAACCTGATGTCTTTAAAGGACAAGGAACAAAGTTGCAAGACTTTGTCTCACCACTGGAGGAGTACTTAAGAGTTGAGGATTGTGGGAACGACAAGGGTGCTCTCAAGGTAGCATACCATGAGTCATTATTGCATGATATGGCTAGATAAGGGATAACCCCGTCAGTTCAAGGATCAAAAGAATGGTAAGTGGAAAGTAGGGAAGGCTATAAGGAGGTACTCCAAGAGTGGTATGGGGCTATTGACAGGGGGTTAACAGCACGGCATAAGCTGGAAGCCATGCAACAGGGGAGAAAGATTACAATGGATTTCGGGAACAAATTCCAGTACCTCATAAGAGAGACCGAATATGATTACAAAATGTTTACGTGATACTGGCTACAAGCATGTATACCACAACTACAAAATGCATGACCCATGGGGGAAACCAAATTCACCCTCGCGGCGCACTTCGCAGTATAGTCAATCGAGCCAGAACAGGGATTAGAAATGATCAGGAATATTCAGACCTGAAGAACAGTGAATAGTGGATGCAAAACAACCCCCGGAAACTGAGACAGAACATTTAGACCAGCACACCTAATGACGGCCAGAAGGGGAGACACTATAGACTTGGATACAATAAGTTGAAGGCCCAACCTCAATCTGTCACAACAAGAATAGAAAAGAACAATGAGAGACAGCCTATGTCTAGGTTATTGAAGGAGCAGCTTCATCTTATAGAACGGCAGACTACCCCGCGGCGTTCGGAATTGAACTCAGGCAGGAAGGATAGAGCAATTCAGGACCAGGAACCAGATACCAACCCGGATCAAAATATGCAAAATAAACCTGGACACCAAAAGCAGTGAGGAGGTGAATGATGGCAGTGCTGTAGATGTAGTGGTGAAAGGAACAAGCTATAGCCAAAACCTATCACTCAAGCAAATTACTACATGATAACAGAAATGACACCACTGGAACTTGAAAGAGACCATATGATAAGACCATATGATAGTTAAGACACTGCTACATAGCGAGAATGCAACACTTACCATACATGCAATAATCGACGGAGGAGGAACCGAAAACTTTACCGACAAAGGAATATGTGACAAACATGGCCTCACCACCATGGAAACAAAGAAACCAGGAGATATACACCTTGTAGATATGAAAGAAAAGTGCCATGGGACTGATCACCCACACAGTACAAGTTTCGATAGAAATTGGCTGCCATAGAGAGGTGGTTACCTTGCACATAGCCAACCTGCAAGGGCATGACGCAGTCCTGCGGATGCCTTTGTTAAGGCAACACAGCCCAATTATCGTTTGGGAAAACAACAAAATCATTTTTGCGATTATACGGTGTACTACAGAAGAGTTGCATAGTCCACCCTTAGTGTACGAGATCTTGAAGTGGTAGCCCTGATGGAGAATCTAATTACAAAGTTCTTAGAGCATAAGGCCTCAGAAGTACAGGATGCCCAGGGTGGCCAAGTGGAGCAGAGTATCAAAATCAAAAAAGTTGACCCACAAGGCAAAGGTACCTTCCAGAGGATCAAAGAGGGTGGTAGGGCACAATCTCTATACCAATGAACAACTAAACATATCTGTCGGAGGGCGGACCATGATTAGTACAGAAATGGCCATTAGAGTAACATCTGGCTCTTATAGACGAATTGTTCTACGCAGCAGGTTAGGTGTCAGATACAGACTCATAACCAATACAGGGGTAAGAGACACTGACACCGGAGGGGAAGTAAAAGTGGTCTTGGCAAACCTGAGAGATGAAGAATTCCAGCTGAAAAAGTATGATCAAATCACGAAATGAAGTGTCGAAAGGATCCATAAAGTAGGGCTCCAATAAGTAGAGACTCTTGAAGAAACAAAATGAGCCATGAAAGGATTTGAAAGTTCCGATCAACCTGCCAACAAAGAACAACACTCAGCGAAAAAGGTTGAAATCTGCGAAATAACAGTATCGGTATTCAGAAAGTGTTTCCAATAAGAAGAAAATGTGGGGATTTGCAAACTAAGATGGGACCAAGAATCTACCATATGGGCCACGGTCAAAGTCAGTACAGAACTATCGATTAAAGGTGAAAAGAACCAGACAAATGAACCCTGGACCTAGACGATTCCAAAAGAATACCATCAACATTGGGAATTATGTTAGGAGGAAGAGGCAATAGAGGTCCCACAGTATTGAAAAGAGGTAGACTTGGAAATCAGGTGTGAGAAAGACACCAAGTGCCCAACAAAAAGGATCTAGACTTGGAGTGAATCAGAATTTTACGAACATAAAAGTTACATTATCCAAAATCTAAGATGACGATGGATCAGAGAGTCATTTGCAGGGAAAGGATCACCCATTCAATATATAGGAAAAAATAACCAGAAACCAAGATTATGTGTGGGCTATCGGACCCTCAATGAGATAACCAAAAATGGCTGATACCTACAACACTTAATTTCTCAGGCCCTAGATGGACTAGTATCAGCCAAGTATGAGGCTGGTGCCAAAAATGATGAGCAGCAATGTGCAAACTTTTAACTATTGCAACCACCTACTAATACTTTAAAAAATGAATACCCCACCATGGCAGCCTCCAATGGATGAATGGATGACACCAACACGAACTAGAATAATTGCTCTATTAGAGACAGGATTATTGCAGTCAGAAGTGGCCTATAAAACCAATATTCCAAGTGCAACAGTTTCAGGATAGAGTCACGCACCAAGGTTTCGATAGACAAGATTACGACATGGGCACCCATGCCACTTGTAGAAACACGATATTCATCGGTTGATTGTTTGACTTCAAAGCGGATGAGTGGGGAGAAAGGTGTGCTGGAGATGTCTTGGGCAGGAAGTTGGGCCATTTGTATCAGAACGGACAATGCAGAGGGCCCTTTTACGCTATAGTTATTCACATAGTAAAGCATGCAAAAAGCCTTGTATCAATCGACAGAATCAGGACGAATGGATAGGGTACAGCTGTGAGCACTGGCAAAAACCTATTGACTTTTGGAGAAAACTCATGTACTCAGATGAGTGTTTTCTTAGATATATCAAAATGAGAATCCACTTGGGTCAGCCGTTTACCACGCAAACACTACGATAATGATTGTCTACAACATACCTTTCCTTGTGGAAGGAGCTCTGTTTATGTTTGCAGAACTATCAGGCATCGTTGGAAGTCACCCCTTGTTTTACTTGTCGGTCGTGGGAAAAAAGGCCTGGTTATGAAGTACTATCAACAACAGGTTCTAAAACATATTGTCTCCCCCACTTTCCACAGTTTGTTGGGTTATTCAGTACCCTCCACCTCCTAATATAGTGAAGATGGAGCACCAGGACATGGGACCTACCATGTCTTGGGTGGAGTCAAGGCGAAGTTAGGCATACCCTTACATCCACGACTGGCTGCCTCCCCAGCCCTCAACCTCATGGAAAATATCGGGAGCTTGATGAAGCAATGCATCAAGGTACAGGATAGCTTTCTGTGAACTATCCGGGAAATGTGTGAGGCTGTAGAAGCGGAGTGGGAGAATCTGGAACTGGAAGATTGGAATGGGTATATTGAGACTATGTTTGATCTGCTGCGACAGATGAAACAATGAAGTGGCATGTAAACACAATTTTGTGTATATTTTCTTTAAAGTCAATTTTTATTGTAATGTTTAGTTTACTTTCATCATATTAGTTTTCTTTGTGGTTGAGATATTGCCTACAGAGTATTTTGTGTCTGAATTCTAACTGTTGTTTTTGTTGCAACTGACAATCATTTTTGGTGCCAGCCTCCAACTTTACCAGGCTAAATATCACAGAAGCATACCACCATATTGGGATTAAACCAGGGGACAATGGAAGACAACATTCGCCACCCAATACCACACATGGAAATACCTGGTTGTCCATTTGGGCTAAGCAATATGCTGGCCACGTTTCAACAATAGATCAACTGAGCACTGGGCAGAGATCTGGATGGGTGCTGCATTGTCTACCCAGACAATGTACTTGTATATTCCAAAAAAAATTGACCAACACCAAATGGGTGTGAACAACACCATGCACACAATTCAAAAATCAGCAAGAAACGTCAAAACAAGCAAGTGAGAGTGCTACAAACAAGACGTGCAATATCTCAGATGTATAATAAACCCAGAAATAGTTCAAACAGATCAAGTCAGAACAAAACTGATATCGGAGGAGGGAGTGCTCAAGAACAAGGAAGACATCCAATGCTTCCGGGGCTTCTGCCACTTTTATGATCATTATATGGAGAGATTCAGCAGAACTGCAAAACCGATTTATCAACTCCTCAAAAAGGATATGAAATAGACCTGGTGAGAGGAACAAGGAAAGGCATTGAATGAATTGTGAACCAAGATCGTATTAGGACCAATCATTGTACCTTTCAATGCCAGAAAAGAAAGTATGACCAAGACATACGGGTTGAAATGCATGTAATCAGAGATCCTATCGCAGTGATAGGATAAAGGGAAATGGCAAGTAGTGGCATATGGGTCCTAAATAATGAGTCAAGCTGAATGGAACTACAACATATATAATAAAGAACCACTAGCGATAGTTCAAGTCCTCAAAAAATGGAGATGTTATATGCAGAATACAAACCATGACATCAAGGTCCTAACAGACTATAAGAACTGGGTACTATTCATGACACTGAAGGAATTGAATGAATACTAAATACGATGTATAGAGAAGCTGAGTCAATCTGACTTCAAGATTGAATACCAAGCATGGAAGAAAGGAGCAAAACTAGATGGCCTCATGAAATAGGCAAAGAATAGACCAAAAAGTAGTAACAATGAGAGAATAGCTCAAAGACAGTGAATACTAGTACTAATGGAAAAATATTTCCAGATAATGGAGACAGTGGAAATGCAAGATGATTTAAGCAACACTATCAGGGAAATGAGTGGAAAAGATTGGAGAATACAACAGATATGAAAGGCACGAGAAAAAGGAAATACAAAAAGAAAGGGTGTTGCGCTAGAGTTATGTGGATGGGAAAATAGCTGCCTGTGATATGACCATAAGATACAAATACTAGAGAACGAAGAGATCCAGACAGAACTGATACAAAGAACCCATTCTCTCCTGGCAGGAGAGCAGGGGGGAATGGTGAAAACTAGAGATTTGGTGTACTGTCAATACTATTGGCCAGACATATAAGAAACAATAAAATGATATGTCAACAACTACAACATTTGTGTAGAAACAAAAGTCATATGACAGGCATCTTATGTGCTACTAAAACCAAACAAAGGACCTGATAAGCCTTAGAAATTGATATCAATGTATTCTATCGCAGAGTTACTACTGTCAGATGATTATGATACCATCCATGTAGTAGTAGATTGTCAGACCGAAATGACTCACTTCATGCCATGCTGGAAGGATATGGTGCCATGACGGTTCACTATGTTTTTGTAATAACAAATCTTTCAACTTTACGTTCTGTCAAAGGATGTGATTACCAACAGTGAATTGTTGTTCACCTCCATGCTATGGAAGTCAACAAGAAAAAAACTGGGCAACTAAGGAAGACTGAGTACAGGGTTCCATGTACAGGTGGATGGACAAACTGAGTAGACGAAGAGGTTATTAGAACAATATCTTTGAGCATATGTCAACTACCAGCAGGACAACTAGAATGAACTTCCGCCAATGGTAGAATTCTCCTATAACAGTGGACCACAAGGAACAATAAAGAACACGCCATTTCAGGCAAATTAAGGACAAAATCTGGAACATGAAGTGATAAGTCATTTGACTAGAGGTCAAATAGCAAAACCAGATGGTATGACACTACTTCACAAGAGGTTTCGAACAGAAATGATCATGGCAGAACTAAGACAAAAGCGAAATAACGGTCAGCCCCAAAAGGCCAATTGAAACCTAGAAGAAGCAGAGATGATATTGTTGTTACCATAGAATAAACCAACTATGAGACTATCAAAGAAACTAGACTACAGGAAAATTGGTCCATTCACTATGTTGGGAAAAGTGAACAACCAGGCTCTTTACCTCAACCTACCACCCCAGGTGGCCATACACAACGCATTACATATCACACTCCATAAACTTTACTCAAAGAATAAGTTTCCCTTATAAGGAAAACCTCTCTCTCCACCTCTAGAGATGGACGGACAAGACAAATATGAACGGGACAAGATCACTGACTGTAACGGGGCCACATCTAGGATGATAGATCCCCAGGTTGCGACCGCATCAAACAACTTCAATATTATGGCGAAAAGTACAAAAAATTGTTAGAGTCAAGTAAATGGTAAAACTTAATATTGCTAAGCTACACGCTTCACTCAATTAAGGTCTCGGGAGGATTGATTGTTGTAGTAGGAGAGTTCTGGCCTAGGCCTTCAAGTAGTTTTGTCCTATGCTAGAAACTCCGCAATGAGTTTGCTACAACTATTTGACCACACCCTTCTCTGCTAAGGGTAGTCTGACACGTCTCTTGCCATACCCTTCAGGCATACATGTGTCGGCATGCTCTAGTCGGTGTTCACCTTATGCTATTATTGTTAGTTTGGCATATCTCTATTTTGCCTGCTGGACAGAAAACCTGTTCATATCACTGCCTTGCTAGTAGCTAACAGTCAAGAGACCGGATGAACTGGGTTATTTATGACACCCTTCCTGTATGCAAGGATCTTGACATGATGCTGCAAGCTACCTGGAGCGGTTTATCTATCTACTGTTTACGATTTACTGGCCTCCTGTCTCTTCTGCAGTATAATGTAGTCTGGTAGTGACCCAATGGGTGCTGCCCATGACCGCTATCTCGGATCTTCCTTAGCTAAGGTAGGAATTATATGTTTAGTGTCTTTTCACTTCCCTTCCAGAGCCTATGGCATTAGGGACACATTTGGGCTTGGCAGGTGTAAAAGTGTTCCGCTTGCTCTGGCATACCCCGGGACAACTTTCTGGACCCCCATGTTTAACTCTAGTTAACTCCACTGGCTCTGGTCCATTTTACTCCAAACAACTTGGAGAGGGTACTGCATCTTCCACCCTGCCCCTCTTTGCATATGCTGCGAACTGCATACTTTTGACCAGATTGCAGCAACTTATATGCTGTTGCAAGCTGGTCAACAAAGGTTCTCTTTTGCTAGACTTCACACAACTACACAACCGTCAGCCCAGGATGTCATATCCTGAACGTGGGGCTAGAGGGCCATGATAGAAATAACGTCTCCAATTTACTGTTTCTTCTCAACTGTATAGCGCACCCAATAGCATCTCCCACAACCTCAGATTCCCGTGTTTTGCATGGCTTCATGGGAGAAACATTCCCTTCATTTTTCACGAATCCTGGGAGGCACTTTGTAGTGAAAGGTAGGGTACCTCAAGCCCCATGGTAGGGTAACCTGATCCAGAGAGTTGAGTAACAATATCTGGTGGACAGGGTGACTTTACCCTATTACCTGGTCTATTCGCTTGCTGCAGATGGACACTTTTTTCCTTTCTCCAGTTACTAGGCCTAGCCAAGTAACTACCCCTTCAGTGGTCTCCAAGTACATGAACATCGCTCGTGGATGTAGCCAAGTACCTTGGTACCTTGTCGCTCATTCCCATTTGTCTTGGAGCCCAGACCATTGACTCTTCACGGGTCAAGTACCTACTTGCCTATGTGTGCCTACCAGTTCGCCTCATGCCCATCTCTATGGGTGTAGGTTCAGGCTGCCATAGCTCATGTATGCCGGGTGGTTACACTACTCCCATCTTCCCTACAGTCCATCCCGGCCTATTAGCATTGTCTCTTATTTCTATGACTTGATTCCACTAAGACCCTATTGTCCCTGCACTTGGACGGATATCTTTGGCGGAAGTCTGGAATGGACTGTAAACCTGTGCCTTCCAGTATCTCATAGGGCTCCCATGAGTTCTCCTCAGCTCCATCGCCTTCCCATGAAACCTGGTACTAGAAAAAGCACGACTGAAACTTTGCCTTGGCTCCACCTTACCATTCACTGTCTACCACAGCTTTGGTAATATAACTTGGCTCATTCTCCAAGAGTTCTGTGGTAGAGATCTCCTCGGCCATACCTGATCCTTGATCCTCATGATATGGTTCCAGCAACGTGATACCAAAAACTACGTGGACCCTCCATCCGACAGACAATTGGAGTTCGTATCCTTGGGTACAGGTCCTGTGTTTTGCCACGCAGTGGCCCAACAGCTGCAGGTCCAGCTCCTTTGTTGGACACTTGCTGTGGATGTTCTTCTGGTTCCACATCCCACGGTCACCTTTCTTAGCCTGGCCAGAGGCTATATACTTTAAGGTAACATAGTCTGGTGATGGCAACCATTTCTGGTCATGCCATTTCCCTTTCCTTTCCTGTGCCAATTGAATCATTTCTTGAATATGCTATCAGGTTCCCTCCCAGTACTTAACCAAGAGCTCACTGCTAGGCTGTATCCCTTGGTTATCAGACAGTACACCTGCACAGATTCTCTGAGGATCAAACCCATAGTTGATCTCCAATGGCAACAACCTGGTGGATTCAGATATCTCTGCATTACCTGCATACTCTGCAAGTCATAGTAGCACAACCCAGTCATGCTGTTGGTAGGAACAGTAGCAATGCAGGTACTGCTCTAGTGTCCTGTTAGTCCTGTCAGTTTGGCCATCAGTCTCAGGATGCAATGCAGGTGAAACATTTGGTTTTATGGGCAACATGTGCATCAGACTTATCCAGAACTTAGATATGAATCAGCTATCGCAGTTGGAGATAATTGACTCTGAGTATTCATAAAGGAGCCAACTTCCTGTAAGAATATCAAGGCCAGCCCCTTCATCAGTACCATGGTAGTCATGGGTATGAAGTCCGCTATTTTTGAAAGTTTGTCCACAGTCACTCAGATCTTGGTATACCCTTCTGACTCTGCCAGGGCTACCATGAAGCCCATTGAGACAGCTGTCCAAGGCTGCATAAATACATCCATAGGCTCCAGCAGACCAAACTTCTTGTACCTAATGGGCTTATTTCTTTCGCATGCATCACAAGTTTGGATGCAGTCTGCGATTCCCGGATCTACCATGGGCCAATAGGCATTCACGTGCACCGTGCGAATCGTTTTGTAAGTCCCGAAGTGTCCTGTGCTTCAGGAGTCAAGTTTATCCTTCATGCTTGCCTGCTTTAGGTTTAGACCCTTGGGGATATACCACCAGTTCTTGTATAGCAGTAGTCGCTTTTCTGTCATGAAAAGTTGGCCAACCTCCTTGTTCCTGGCTATCATTGCCTCTAGCATTCCTCAGCATTTTGCATCCTGTTTCATCACTACCTGCAGTCAATCTAACAAGGAAGACTGAAGCCTAAATCCTTGGCATACTTGCCACACCTGTGGTCACAAGGTGTCATGTACCTGACTCTCAACCCACTGCTCTGAGCATGAAAATGACTCTGGTGGAAAATCACTGCCCCCTTCAGGGAGGTAGTTGCTACATCATGACAAAGCATCAGACTTCTCATTTAACTGACCTTCTTAACAAACCTCCTTGAAGTTCAACGGTTGCAGGAACCAAGTCCAGCGGTACAGCCTACGGTTAACGACATTGGTACCATTAAAGTACTTCAAATTCGTGACATCTGTATAGATCCCCAATGGTCCATTAGCGAGCATAGCAGATGATCCTATTCCTTGAATGCCACCATGATGGCGGTCATCTCCTGGTCATGTATATAATAATTAAGCTCTACTGGATGAAACTTCCAACTCTGATAGGCTACTAGATGCTATCTCTTGTTCTCGCAAAACCTGCAGAGGACAGCTCCTAACACAAAGTCACTAGCACCAGTTTCTAGCCTGGAGGGGCATTCAGGATCAAAATGCATTAGAATAGGTTTGGATGTAAAAGCTTCCTTCAAACGATTGAAGGCCAGCTCCCAAGCAGGCATCCATTCCTATCAGACATCCTTCTTTCTCAGGTCCGTCAAAGGTTTTGCTATCTTGCTGAAACCCTCCATGAATTAACAATAGAAGATGGCGGAGCCCATAAAGCTTTGAATATCGATGACCCATGTCAGAGCTGCCCAATCCTTGCTTGGTTCCATATTCTCAGATAGCATAGAGATTCCCATGTTATTGATCTTGTATCTGAGGAAGCCAACTTCCTGCCAGTGGAAACCGCACTCCCTCCTACTTATATACAATCTTGCTTTCCACAATTCTTCCATCATGTGCCTCACAAGCGCAACCTATTTCTCCCTCACCTGGGAGTAGATTTTGATGTCATCCATGTATGCAATGACCACATCATCCTGCCAGTCGCAAAACACCATATTTATTATATCCTTGAAAGTTGCGGGGTGTTATATAACTCAAATAGCATAACAGTGTATTTGCCGAGCCCACATCTACAGTGGTAGGGCGCCTTCTATTCCTCACCCTTTGCCATCCGCAAAGGCTGTGTAGGCGTTCTTCAGGCCCTACTTAATGAACATGACCGCTTTTCCTAGTCTATCGGAGAGTTCGTTCATCAATGGTAGAGGGTATTTACTCTTTACCGTGATCTTGTTTAGCTCTTGGCAATTTATTACCAATCTTAGTATGCCATCTGGCTCTGGTATGAAGAGGGCCAGGGTTGCTGCAGTGGAACTAGATTGCTATAGCTTTCCAGTTTGCAGCATCGTGTTGCAATATTCACGGAGTTCCTTAACCTGCTTTGTCAAGGACGGATAGATAGGCCTGAAAGGAGGCTGAGTCCTCTGCTGAAACACAATCATGTGTTCCTATATCAGGTGCTCAGATAAAGCCTCAACCTGTTCTAGACTGAAGATGTCCCCACAATCATTATAGTGATGGAGTAGCTTGACGGTAATGTCTGTACCTTCCTCATCTGAGAATTGTACAATTCCTACCAGGTACACATTAGTAGGGTCTTCGTCTTTTAACCCTTTATCGGTCCTGACCACTAACCACCCCTCCTTGGCTAGGCAGTTGCCCTTGCAGAAATGTGAGCACCAGGTTGGTGAACCCGTTTCCTAATGTATATCAGGGTTATGGTCCTTTAGCCATGATATAGGTAGGTACCCATCCCAGTTCATGTGGGGCATACCCGTGACCTCAAAGCACACCTCATTCTGGTAGTCACCCACCCTGATGTCTGATAAGTTGGTATAGTGCAAATGTGACCCAGGAATGTCATTGCCCCTTGCATCACTTATCGGCACATGTACCTTTCTCTGTATACAAGGTGCCTGAATTTGTTTAACCCATTGGCTACTAGGTACTAGCCCTGTAGCTCCAGTATCAAGAAGCAGGAGTGCTTCCACACTTACCTGTCTAACTTCAATCTTCCAGTCCAACTTCACTTATAGCAGAATAGATTTGATACGATAAGATATGTTCTTGCGTTTCTGCCTCTTCACTGGTCTTAGATATTTAGTTATCTTGGCCGAATAACTTTGGCCTCTTGTCTTTTGACATGAGAGTGGCCACAACAGGTCACTAAAGGTAAGGGTTGGAATTAGCTTTATCACAATTGCTAGAATGTTTAGTATCACGGCAGCCTGATTTGTCAGACTAAAACTGCTGCAGATAAACCTGGGAATAATGCTCTTTATTTCATCACGTCTGGCATGCAGAGATTTCCGTGGTACTAATGATAACAAGTTTCGGGAAGTGCGTAAAGGTCCGCTATCGGACCGGGTCCCAGCAAAGCATTGTACTGCTTCACCAATATCGAGCATCTCCTCTAGAGAGACCTCGCCCAGCCTCAACCGAAACAAGGTCCTAAGACTCGTCCATGGAGTTAAGGAAATCCGGAGAGAAATGCTGATAACTAGTAAGAAAGAAATAACCAGAAACCCAACTGAGGAAAAATAAACCAGTCCACTGCTCATGGCCCAAAATATCTATCTGCCCAGATCGCCTGGGTGTAGTCAGTAACATGGTTGTCCATACAGCAGAGGGTACTTACCCTTCACAGAACCTCTTCCAGGGTTCCTTTCCATCCATCTTTCATAGATATATGGATATGGGTGAGTAAGGTTACACCTGAAGCAGAATAAGTTCTTACCTGTTCCGAGCCATCAGTCTAAACCTTGATGATCGTAGGTAATGCCTGTTGGACATCGAGTATCTTTGACAAGGAAGCTAGAGGTTCCATGTCAATATGCTTTAGCTACTTGTCACTTCCGGAAGGCTGGCTTATTGGGGCTGAACATTTCAACTCATGTACCGGTTTGGACGAACTAATAACTGGGAACACCACAGTACATATTCTGCAGAAGTGTCCAGTTTGTCCATACTTGGTGCACGGGTTGTGCCTTCTCCACGATTCGGTAAAAGTTGCCAGAATTTCCTTATGCGCTATTGCATACTCTGCACTTGCTGGCTTTGCTTGTTACTCCATATTGGAAGCAGCAGGTTTGGTAGACCTCTGGTTCTTTCTGAATAAACCCTTTTACTTTATTTGAAACCTTCTCGAGGTCAAAGACCTATGTTTCCTCTGATTGTTTGGCTGAAACCATTGTACAAAATGAATATTATAATAACTGAACAGGTTGATGTCATCTGCCGTATGTCTGGCCTTCTGAAGAAGATCAAGGTACTTATTCAAGTGAGTTGAGTGGGGCTCCTGGAGTGGGCATGCATTCCGAACTGTTTATGTAATGCCTGATAATACTTGATCTGGTACCTGTACTAGATCTGTATAGCCAAGCTTATAGAGGTATTCAATTATCTTGTCCAGGTACTTGGCAATATAATATGGCTTCATCAGAAGTTCTTATTTACTCCAGCGGAGATCGGTCTCCCTCCGCTTAGTCACCACTTAAACTTCGTTGAACCTGTCAAGCAATTCATTCCACGGTCGCTAGAGGTTACTGTGGGTAACCGGAATTCTATTGCGTTTAGCTACCTCCATGTTAATGTAACAGTGTAGTTCTGAATACCACACCTAGGCGAAGTCTTCTAACCAGGGAATCAGTAGGTTTACCTTATCCATATCTGTTAACTTGCACCTGGCAAGGTTCTGGAACTTAACTGGCATCCGCATCAGGAAAACGGGCGCATTCAGTAATCTTTTACTGAAACGGCGGCGGCTGACCTGGCTTTTTTAGCTGCTTTTGCTCCTGTCTGGAGGACGGCTATGAGGTTGATCTGCTGTAAAGCTCAGAAGATAGCTTCTTAGCTTGGTGGTTCTGCAGTTATTTTTTCATGTGACTCCCGGCAACCTTTCCAAGCAAGGAGGGTAGGGGTCAAATCAGGCCTAGAATTGGCATTGTTATTATCAGAACATTCAGGGTAGGAGTCCACCCTATCCCCTCCCACTCCTACCATACCACCTCTGGTTGGCAAATTCCCGTCACCATCACCTCTGATGTTCCTGCCTTGGCATTGCTGTGGTGTATTGTACTGATCAAACCATTCCTCCCTGCCACCGTGATTCGCACCCTTGGTGGGAGTTCGTCCCTTATGGTAGTGATGCAGGTGGTGGAACATGCTGTCGCTCACTCTCAGGACTTGGGTTAACAGCTGCCTCAGTTGCTGGAAGATACTTCTCCAGCTCTAGGCAACTGAGTGGTTGCATTGGTAGGCCGACATGCCACCATAATCTACAGTACCCACATGTTGGTTGTCCATCCCCTTCCATGTGTGTTCTTCTTGGCTGCAACAGGGTCCATACTTCCTTCTCATACCCATACATATGGTACTGAATACAGCTCACACTGGTCTCTTCCAATTTGCAGCCAGACAGACAGGACCATTTTTGGCTCTACGAATCGCCCCTTGAGATGCTGGGGAGACCAGAGGTAAGAACTGGTGGTGCGTGGCCAGTAGGAATTACCAGTGCCCAAGGAATTGAGCAGGCAGGTGTCTCAGATCAGGGGATTGGAGTTCCCTGCTGTGAAGCCTTGCGTGCTCCCGCTTTCTGGCACCATACCTATTCAAAGAATCTGGGTGGTGTAGCCTGCAGTGGGCATAACCCTGGGGTTGCTGATGCTGCAGGCGCAAAGTTCAATGTAGGAGAGACGTCAGGGATAGGCAGAGGGACTAGTTGAGATATGGATCTTGAAGTCGCTATAGAGGATAGGGAAGTTGCAACCAACAGTATCCCCAGAGGGATCATAGGAGCTGGGGTCAGATGTAACATCTTGTCTGGGATGTCTGGTGCCATCATACCCTTGTGTGTTAGTGGCCTTGTCTCTATGTGATATCCATCGGTTGGTCCGATCACTCAACAACATGAACAACTGCAGGCCCTCGAGGGTGGGACCGATAGAGAGCTCCCAGATGCTCTGGTGAAGGAAGAGGTAAAGCTATAGTCTTCACCTTTCTGGTTTTCCAACATCCATATACCCACTGCGCTCAGGTCCACCCTCTATTGTTAGTCTTTGGCTCTTATGGCCAATTCCATTTGCAAGTTCTTGGGTTTGGTATGGACGGGTAGAAGTGGGGGTGTGGCCTCTATCATCATTATCTGTTTCTCGGTACCAATACTATACCCTACTCTCAGGGCCTTTGCCAATGCTACTATCTGAACTTTTAATGCCTGCTGGTCTTTTGGTATCTGCAGGTATGCCTGATGCTGCACTTTGATCTATTCCCCTGCCGCTATAGTAATCTGTTTTCGAAACCGCTACCACTACTGGTCATTGCAATCTTTCTTTTTCCGCATTGCTTCATTGATCAACTGAACTACCTTGGGGACAACATAAAGTTTGATGAACTACCATTAAAACTTGCCATGGTGGACACCTTCCAGCACGGAAGGGCTCTCCTTGGCACAAAGAACAAATCTTGGAAAACTGCCAGCGCCGCACTGCAAGGGTCTGTAATCATAAGCTAAATGCATTCAACAAGTAACTGAGTGGAGGAAGCCTCCCTGAGAGACTGGTGACCGTCCCACTCAACACCCCAATAATCTGCTGAAACTCAAGCCAGATACATGTGCGCAGTATGTTTATCAAGGTCAAGATCTGAATCCGGGTCTGGGTCTCAGTCTACACGAGTGTGGGTGTCGGTGCTGGCCATTGCGCTTTGCAGCTGTAGTTACTAGTTCTAGACAATGTTAGTTGCAAATGAAAACAATCAGTCAAGTGAGGAGTTAAGCGAGACTGTCACTTAATGATATACTGTAACGTGGGCACCCCGTGGAAGATGAATTCTAAGGTTCCGGCTATAGCAAAGAACTTCAAACTTATTACTAAAAGTCATGGCAACTTTTAGAGTCAAGCAAGCAGTAAAACTTAATAACGTTAAAGCTGACATGTCACGCAATTAAGCTCTCGAGAGAATTGATTATTGAAGTTGCAGAGTTCTCACATAAACTTTCAAGTGGTTTTATCTCCTGTCAGAAACCCCTTTATTGGTTTGTTTTAACTATTGCAGCAGACCTTTTTCCACTAAGTCTAGTCCGACGTGTCTCCTGTTATAACCTGCAGGTATGCATGTATGGACACAGTCTAGTTGGGGTTCACCACATGCAGTTATCGGTTCTGTAGCACATTTCGATTTTGCCCACTGCAGTTAAAACCTTTGAGTATTCATGCCTTGCCAGTTGCTCACAGTCAAGACACCAGATGAACTGGACTATTTATAGTACCCTTCGAATATGCATTGATCTCTATATGATCTCAGAGACTATGGCGAGTGGTTTGTCTATCTACTGTTTAACATTCGCAGACTTCCGCTGTCTTCCCAGGATACTGTGGTCTGGCAGTGATCCAAGGGGCGATATATATAAACACTATCACTGATCTATCTTACCTGCAGTAGGAATCATGCTTTTAGTGTCTCCATAGTTCCCTTGCAGAGCCTATAGTGTTGGGAACATCTTCACACTTGGTCGGTGTAAAACCCTTTCCGTCCTGCTGGCATGACCTAGGACTACCTCTAGGACCCCCATGGTTAACATCCAGCAACCCCTTCAGTTTTGGTCAGTTTCTCTCGCAACAACTTGGACGAGTCACTCCATCTTCCACCCTCTGCCCTCTTGTATATTCTCTGAACAGCCTACTGTCGGCGAGCTAGCAGCAGCGTATATAGTGTTGCAGGCAGGTCAATAAATATTCACTTTTGATAGACTACGCACAACTACGCAGCAATTAGCTCGTGACATCCAGGTCTCAAGGCGAAGCCATGGAGGTATAATAGGGATGAAGTCTCTAATTCGCAGCTTCTTAGGAGGTGTGTCGCTCACCCAATAGCATTACCTGGAACCTCAGATTCCAGAATTACACTGCAAGAGGGACACGGTGGGGAAGATAGATCCCATGGTTGCGACCGCCCTGAACAACTTCAAACTTATTGCCACAGGCGGATACCATCACAAGAGCCAAGTCAAGTGCAAAACCTATGATCGTTAAGCCTGATGCTTCACTCAATTGAGGCCCCGACAGAATTGATTGTTGGAGTAGAAGGGTTTGTGTATAGACTTTCAAGTATGTTTACCTTATGCCTGCAACCCACTAACGGTTTACTCTACCCTTTGGAGTACACCCTTCTCCGCTAAGGGTGGGGTAGCACACCTTCAGGTATACCCTTGGTGTATGCCTGTCTCAACACAGTCTAGTCACCGTTGACCTTGTGCTATTCTCGTTTCTGCGGCGTATCACCCTTGTGCTCTCCAGAGTCAAAAGGTCTTCACATCTGTACCTAACAAGTAGCTAACAGTCAAGGAACCTGATAAACCGGACTGTTTATAACACTCTCCCTATATGCATTGATCTCTACGTGACCCCAGATGCTACTATGAGCACTTTATCTATCTACTATTTATGAATCTCGGGCTTCTGTTGTCTTCCGCATGCTAAGGTGGTTCACTAGTGACCCCATAGGTGCTCCCCTGACTACTCTCTCGGGGAACTACCTTAGATGCAGTTCGATTCATGCTCTTAGTCTCTCTGCAATTCCCTTACAGAGCCTATAGCATTGAGGACAGATTCAGGCTTTGTAGGGGCAAAACTGTCCTGGGCCCCACGGCACCACCCGGGAGTACCTTTGGGACCCCCAGAGTCAACCCCTATTAACTCCACCAGTTTTGGTCCTTTTTATTCTGAACAACTTGGTGGAGGTACTCCACCTTCTAGCCTATACACCATAGTATACTCTGGGAACAGCCTGGGGTCAACCAGATGGCAAGGTTGTATATGGTGTTGCCAGCAAGTCTATAAAGATTCTCTTTCACCGGACTGCACACAACTACACAACGCTTTGCCCACGACGTCCAGACCTCAAGGCGGAGCTGGAGGGGCATGATAGAAATAATATGTCCAATTTACCGCTTTTTCGGAGGTCCATAGCTCACCCAATACCATCTCCCAGAACTCCAGATTCGGGTAGTATGTCTGGCTTTACCAAATAAATATCACCATCATTTTTCCTGAATTCCTCAAGAGACTTCCTATTGAAAGTCAGGGTAATTCAGCACTTTAGACAGGGTACCCCAAGCCTCATGGCAGGTTAACTTGGTCCTGAGGGTAGGGCAACCATATTCACTGGACAGGATGACTTCATCCTGTTACGCTGTCTATTTTATTGTCCGGGATAGACACTTTTCACCTATCTCCAGTTACCCAGCTCAGTAAAGTAACTACCACTTCAGGGGTTTCTACATAGATTGATATTACTACTTGATGGAGCCAAGTACGTAAGTACTGTGCCGACCATTTCCATTCATGTTGCAGTCCAGGCCATTGGGCCTCCATAGACCAAGAACTTACTTTTCGACTGGTTCCTACCTGTGCGCCTCATGGCTGCCGGTATAGGTGTAGGTTCAGCCTCCCATAGCTCCTGTATGCTGGGTCATTACATCAGTCCCCTCATCTCCACAGTCCATCCCCGGTGGTTAGCATTGGCTCTAATATCCCTTACTCGGTTCTCCTAAGACTCTATGGTCCCGAGGGTTTGAGAGATATCTTCAGTGGAACTCTAGAATGACCTCTAGGTCTCTCGCTTGCGGTATCCCATAGGGCTCCCCCAGGTTCTCCTGAATCCCATATTCTTCCCATAGAACCAGGTACTGGACTAAGCTCAAGAGAAATCTCCCCTTTACTACACTGTACTACAGACTGTCCACTTCAGCTGCGATAATGGAACCTAGCTCATTGTCGATGGGTTCTGGGGCAGGAATCTCCTTACCTCTACCGGATCATAGATCCGCCTGATATGGTTCTAGCAAGATAGCATTGAAAACCGACAGGATGCTCTATCTGACCAGTGGTTGGAGTTCCTCTATGTAGGTATCCACGTGACATTTGACCAGGAACAGGCCAAACATCCGCTGGTCCAGCTTCTCCATTGGACTCTTGCGGCAGATGTTCCTCCAGTTCAACAACAGGTAGTAGGCTTTCTTAGCCCGCAGTTACACATAAGACGAACTGGCATAGCAAAATGGGCAGGTCACTGGATTATTGGCAAAAGATCATGTGTTTGAGCCCAGGGTCTGTCAGAGTATTGGAACAACAGGTGAACTTCTACCAACACGACGCGGGCACAAAACCCTTATTCACGCCACTACTCAAGGTTGCCGACAGTTAGGTTTTCAGTGAATTTACAGGACGGGAATCTTGGCGACCATGGCAAGGTCAAACGAAGTGAATAAGTGGGTTGGTTGCAGAGAAAATCGCAAGCAAAAGACCGCGCCTGATGAGAGGACAACGCCCCAGAGATGGTCATTTGCCCACACCCAGAGGCATGATAAGGTAGCGCCAGATGGAGGCCTGCCATGGGAAAGGTCAACTTTGAGCACAACAAGGGCGAACCGGGATTTGCGCGAGAGAAAGGGAACATGCTTCTTGTTGGTGAATGAGGACGAACAAGAAATCTACATGCATTGACAAGTCCATCATCGGAGATGATCACTTAGAATACAGAAATGGAACCTGAAACTGCTTGCCATGGTTGAAGGGTATCAGGGGCTATGATTAGGGCGAATGCTGCGAGGCGAGGGGTGGATCACCCACCCTGCGGTTAGAGGAAACCAGAGTCAAGCAGGGTAAAGGTTTTCATGGTCTACAAGATTTGTACAGAGAAGAAAGGAGAAGTAGATGGGCCGCGAACAGCCAGACGTGGAATATAAATATCGCGGTGCCTCCCACACTTTGCAGACATCATCAGCAATGGGGAAGAGACCTTATCAATACTGTAACATGTTCGGGTCAGGCCGTCGTCACCTCATAGTACAAGAGGAGCAGATGGCTTCATGGTCAACAAGAAGCGAGCGCTGCTTACTAAAGGGGTC
The DNA here is from genome assembly GCA_003182015.1 of Tuber magnatum. Lineage (NCBI taxonomy): Eukaryota > Fungi > Ascomycota > Pezizomycetes > Pezizales > Tuberaceae > Tuber > Tuber magnatum. Next base: position 623,397 of record PYWC01000048.1, read on the forward strand.
TTCGAACAGGGTCTAATAGGAGATCAAAAAAGCAACCGTTCAACCAAGTATATTAAGAATACTGTCTGTCGAAGTCTGCTGTTTCTATCCTGGAAATCAGCGGAGTTTAAATACAGCATATCGCTTATCTCCAGTATGAGCGATATTCCAAAACATGGTGTGTATCAACCGATAGCACACAAAAAAATAAAAGTATTAAACCATACCATCAGACCTATATAAAGCTATGTGTGTATCAACCAATAGCACATGAAACAATACAAGTATCAAACGATACTGTGAAACCAAACATAAAACATTGTGTGTATCAACCAATAGCACATGAAACAATACAAGTATCAAAAGATACTGTAAAACCAAACATAAAACTAACCTAGTACCCATACCGGTTATACCCCCAAAATAAAATCACAATTTCAGAAAATAAAACAATTTAACAAATCTGAATAGTCGGTAAACCAACTATTCTCCTGAAAATCCCCATAGGACCCATCCTCATTGTCATCACTATCCTGCAACAATCTCATATCATCCTGCATCACCCATTCCGCCAGTTCCAGCCATTTCTCCAAACACTCCTGGGAGGGTATTTCGTGCACAAAACAACCTGATTCCTTGTAGTACGGCAGGTCGATGTGATTTCGGACTGTCTGATCCTGCCAATCCTCCATTTCGATATCGATCTGGCCACAATTGTCGTAGTAGTCGATGTAAATTATCTTTCCATATACCTCGTGTGCAATGGTTCCACTGTACAGTAGTTCATCAATGATAATGTGTCGTCCCTGGATGCTTATTTCTTTGTAGATGGGCATTTTTTATAAATAGGGAAGGCATTGTAAGAGGTAAAGGTTTGTAAGAGGGTAAAGGTTTTTCCTTTCAGTTTGGAAGACGGATAGGGCAGTTTTTTCTCTTCGGAGGAGTCTGAGGGATGGTGGCTAGTATTTAGGTCTCAGTGTTAACTTCGCTTAGATGTCAACCTGGCTTAAGTGTTGACCTTTGCTTAGGTGTTCAGGGGAAGGTGGGTGGTACTTAAATTCAGTTTCTTCCATTTCCACACACATCTCAGATTTTGCTGTGCTCAGGTAACATCGACTTCCAAAGGGGAATATGTCAGACATTGTTTCACCCCACATCTGTCCCGTTGACTCGCTTGTTATTTCTAGGCATTCGTTGCAAATATGTGTGAATAATTGGTGTGTAAGATATCGTCTAGAGATAATATCACAGTTCACCAACCGTCCCATTAGCTGATGGCGTAGTCCCTAAGTAACTTGCTCCTGGTTTTGATATCTTAAGGCTGTTGGAGGGTACATTTTTCATTCTTTGGTATTCCCAGTACTCGGCTTTGGCTAGCCGTTCCTGGTATGCTGCATCTTCTTCTATTAGTCGCTTCTCATCTTCACTGCTTTCCAAATCACTTGCAAACTGGGCTGCCCAAAACCCATCCTGTATTCCTTGGTCTGTATCTGTGTAATGACCCAGCATACATGAGCTATGGCAGACGGAACCTATACCCATACAGGGAGCCAGGAGGCGAACTAGTAGGAACTGGCAGGCGAGTAAGTACTTGACCTGCAGAGACCTAATGGCAGGGGCTCCAAGAATGAACGGAATTGGCTGGTCAGGGACTTAGGTACCTGGATACACCCGGGAGTGGTGTCTGCGTACTTAGGGACGTCTGAAGGGGCAGTTGCTTAGCCTGGCTGGGTAAGTGGAGAAAGGTCAGAAGCGTCTATCTCTGGCAACAGAATAGACGGGGTAACAGGGAAAAGTTATCATGTCCACCGGACAGGTTACCCTATCCTCAGGATCAGGTTACCCTGCCTTGGGGCTTGGGTTACCCTGCCCAAGGGCCTGAGTTACCCTACCTTTCAATACGAAGTCCCGCGGGGAGTTCAGGAGAAAGGACTGGAATGTTTGTCACACGAAGCCATACATGATACTAGAATCTAGGGTTCTGGGAGATGCTATTGGGCGAGCTGCGTAGCTTTGAGGAAGCTGTAAATTGAAGACATTATTCCCATCATACCCCTCCGGCCCTGCCCTGAGGCCCGGACGTCATGGGCAAATGGTTGTGTAGTTGTGTGCAGTCTAGCAAAGAGCAATCTTTGCAGCCATGCTTGCAACACCATATACGTAGCTGCCATCCGGTCAACTGCAGGCTGTTCGCAGGATATATAAGAGGCCATAGGATGGAAGGTGGAGTACCTCCTCCAGGTTGATGGGAGTAAAACGGACCAAGACTGATGGAGTTAATCGCTGTTAACCGTGGGGGTCCAAAAGGTAGTCCCGGGTGGTGCTGGGGTGACTGGGAGAGTTTTACAGCTACCAAGCCCGAACGTGCTCCCAACGCTATAGGCTCTGGAAGGGAAGTGCAGAGATACTAAAAGCATGGTTCCTAGCACAGGTAAGGTACATCCAAGGTAGTGGTCATGAGTGGCGCCCATTGGATTACTCTCGGACTACCGTGCCCTGCGGAAGACACCGGAAGCCCAAGACCCTTAAATAGGAAATAGATAAACCGCTCACGGTAGCTTCCGGAGTCAAGTAGAGATCAACGTGTATGGGACGGGTGTCATAGATAGTCTAGTTCATGAGGTGCCTTGACTGTTAGGCACTCGCAAGACACCGATGGGGAGAAGTTTTCACTCCGGCGGGGAAAATAGAAATGCACTGCAGAAACGATAACTGCATAAGGTGAATGCCGACTAGAGTGTGTCGACACATGCATGCCCGAAGGGTGTGCCAGGAGACGTGTCAGACCAACCTTAGCGGAGACGGGTGTACTCACATGGTTGGGGTAAACTGATGTGGGAGTTTCTGGCATACGATAAAACTACCTGAAAGTCTATGCGAGAACTCTCGTACTCCAACAATCAATCCTCTTGAGACCTTAATTGAGTTAAGTGTGCGGCTTAACGATATTCAGTTTTACCGTTTACTTTGCTCTTACATCCCTGTGAACTTTTGGCGATAAGTTTGAAGTTGTTTGCTGCAGTCGCAACCTTGGGATCCATCTTCCGAGGTGTGCCCCCATTACAGTATATCGTTAAGCGAGCTCCTCGCTTAACTCCTCTCCTGTTTAATTGTTTCTGACCTTTGGCACTGACCTTGCGTGAATACTGGCAACCTTGTCTGGAACGAGTAGCGCAGGGTTGAAAGCGCAATGGCTAGTACCGAAGTTCAAACCAGAATGGAATCCAAATCGGATTCAGACCTTAACCTTGACGAGAACACCGCCAACACGTTTCATTGCTCCGGTTTTTGGAGATGTTCCCGCTATTGACTGGGACGGCCACCTGCTGCTCTTGGAGGTCGCCCCTATTCGGTTACCTGCTGAATATCTTGACCTCCTGATTACAGACCCTCGCGCAATGGCGCTCTCATTTTGCCAAGACCCTACCCTAGGTCATAACATGCTCCCTCCCCCACCGCACAGAGTTCCCTTTAGCCAGTTCTCCCGCAAATTCGTCAAACCTTACATTGTCCGGGAAGTAGCCAAGTCGGTTGAGGAAGCGAAGCGGGAACCGCAGAACTGGAACAACCAGCAGTAGCAGGTGTTCCGAACACAGACCACTGGGGCAGGGGTGGAATAGATGAAGGTGCAGCAGCAGTCATACCTGCAGATGATAAGGGATCAGCTGGCATTGAAGACTCGGATGGCAGCCTTGGAAAAGGCTTTTGAGGGAGGGTATAGTATTGATGCTAAGAATAATGTACTAATATTAGGCGCCGCATCCCCACTCCCGCTCGTCCATACCAAGCCCGAGAATTTCGGCATGGAGTTGGCCACGAGAGCCAGGGACGAACAGTGGAGGGTACACTTGAGCCCAATCGGTATAGGGATGTTGGAAAGCCTGAAAGGTGAGAGCTACAGTTATACCTCCCCCTTCGCAAGAACATCTACAGGCTCCCTGTCGGTCCCCGCCTCAATTGCCTGCAGTAGGTCGGGCGATCCAGCCGTTGGGCCAACTGATGGACGTCCGGTAAGAAAAAGGACGTCCAAACCGAATGGTATCACGGCACCACATACACCTGACCCTACTCCTCGACCGACCCCAGCTCCAAATATCTCCCCTGCAACACCTTCAGTTCCAACTCCCCTACCTCCCATTGCCGCCCCAAGACCCACACCTCTGCCAGTGTCGTTGCCCACTCCAGATGCCTTCCCTGCCACAGCATTCCCACCAGCAGTATCGGGTACCCCAGGGTTCTGGCCATTGCGCGCAGTGTTACCTGGATTCTTCGAACATGTAAGACAACAGGAGGAGCGAACACCCATGGCTCTATCACGAGGGACTCCAGTTGCCGGACCTGGGAGGCCTGTTTGCGCCGTTCCTTGGGCACCGGTCGTCCCCAGGGCACCCTCGAAGCCAAGTCTTCCCGCGGGTCTCCCCACCATCACCAGCAGCGATTCGGACAGCCAAGACGAGTTCTGTCTATCAGGCTGTAAGTCGGAAGAGACCCGGATGCGGTGTATTCATTACCACTCCTATCAGTGTAGGAAGGGACCACAGCCCATGGTGAGGCATAGAAGGAGGCAGAAAGAAGGAGACGGACGACCGACATATGGGTACTGGGGGTCATGGATGCACGCTGGCCTCGCGATGCAACTCTTGAATTGTCCAGGGTTGCAGTCTTTTCTACGGATAACACAGAAGGCGCCCAACCCAACTCCTAAGAGTGGGCGATGCCCTGTTCCACCACCGGTATCTGGACCATCAGGGGCTAACCCCCTGGAGGATGGTAACCAGTATGGCCACGGGGAACAGTTTGATGGGTACGATAGACCCCGGGAATCCTAAGGCGAGAACACCGGATGTAGTGGGGATGCAAAAGCCCCACCAGGGGGTGGTACGCTGGGAGCAGGCGGAGATCCAGGGGACTCTGACCATGACAGCGCGGATAATGATGATGATGGAGATTCTCTCCTGGATTTGACCCCCTTCCTTGGTGCTCGCAAGGATGACTGGAGCAATGAGAAGAATCGACGGTGGGATCGCCAGGCCAGGAGGCTGGCGAGAGCCCTGAGGGGAACTGGTTCGGCTTCTAGGCCAACACCAAGACACCGGCAGAAGAAGTCGGAGAAGCTGAGTGGTATCCCTCCATTCAAGGGCAAAGTTACAGAATTCGTGAGCTTCTTGACCTTAGTAGAGCTGAAATTTGAATACTTTACAGATTGCAAGTTAACCAGCATGGATAAGGTAAACTTGGTGATCCCTCTTCTTGAAGACTCCGCCCAGGCATGGTATCTGGGGTTGCATGGGCACATAAACAAGGAAGCTGCCAAGTGCACTGGCGTACCTGTCAAAGACAGCAACCCCTTACGGACATGGAAAGGGTTCCAAGAACAGCTGGAACTAAGTTTCGGCGGAGACCAGGCCAAGCGAGAACGATCCCTTCTCAAGTGGTGTGACCATGTGATGAAGCCCCATCACATTGATGAGTACCTGGATAAGATAATTGATTATATCAATAAGCTTAGCTATACAGATCCAGCACAGGTACGAGACAAGTTTCGATCAGGCATCACACAAGAGGTAAGAAATGCATGGGCACTTAAGGAGCCCCATCCGACCGACCTAAATGAGTACCTTGATCTTCTCCGGAAGGTTGGGCACATGCTGGAGGACAACAACCAGTTCAGTAACTGTGTCATCCACCCAGCCCCCCAGTCTCAGCCCGGTGAGAAGAAGGAGAATAGACCCTCGACATCGGGCAGGTTCAAGAAGAAGGAGAATGGTTCGCGCAGACCAAACCAGATGTCTGCCAAACCTACTAATTTCACTATGGGGAAACAGGCAAAGCCGGTGACTTCTGAGTATCCAATGGCGCATAAGGAAATCCCGTCGACTTTGACCGAATGTCGGAGAAAGCACAACCTGTGCACCAAGTGTGGACAAAGTGGTCACTTCTGGAGGAAGTGTACTCCCACGTCCCTAGTGGTTAGTTCATCCAAACAGGCTCGTGGGTTGAAACGGTCCGCCCGGGTAAGCGAGCCCACAGGGACAGACCAGCGGCGGAAGTGCATTGAAGCGCCACCTCTGGCTTCCTCGTCAAAGATACTTGAAGTCCGCCAGGCATCGCCTCAGATCACGGAGGTTGATATGGACAGATTGGAATAGGTAAGAACCCATTCTTTTTAAGGTGTAACCTTATTAACCCATAGTCATAGACCCCTGAGGGATAGATGGATATGAGCCACGGAAGTGGCTTCGGAGATGGCTAAGTACCCTTCTACCACATAGACGACCCTGATACTGACTACACCCAGGTCGTGTGGGCAGGCAGATGTTGCGGGGGTTGTGTGGTGGACTGGGCTATCTCTCCTTTGTTGGTTTCGGGTTATTTCCTTCATTCTAGTTATACCTATTTCTTTCAGGATTTCCTTAGCTGGATAGGCAAGTCATAGTACATTATTTCGGTTGAGGCTGGGTGAGGTCCTGCTCGAGGAGACGGACGACATTGGGGAAGCAAGGCTGCTTTGCTTGAAACCGGGCCGACAGCGGACTTCTACCCACCTCGGGAAAAAATTGTTATGTTTAGTATAAGCGGAATTCGTTCTGGCTGGACTTGATCAAACAAATGATACTATTTCCAAGTTTACCTGAGGAGGGTTCAGTACCCGAAATCACCCTGGCGTGATAGTAAACACCCTAGCTCTTGATAAGAACACGAATCCCAATCTCTTAATATTTACCAACCCGTTGTGGCCACTCTTGTGTCGAAAGGCAAGAGACTAAAGGGAATTACTAAGCTAAGATGACTAAGTCACCAAGACAAGCGAAGAGGCAGAAGTGTGACAACTTGCCTTGTTATACTAAGTCTATCCACCTGCGGTTTAAGCTAGACTTGAAGATAGGAGCTAGACAGGTTTGCGCGGAAGCACTACGGCTGCTCGATAGTCGAGCTACTGGGCCAGTGCTTGGTAGCCAATGGGTTAAGCAGACTCAGGCACCATGTGTACGATGAAAGGTACACGTGCCGAGAAGCGACGCTAGCAGTCATCACATTCCGGGGTCAGGTCTACACTATACCAAGTCATTAGAGATGAGGATAGGTGACCGCCAGAATGAGATGCGCTTTGAAGTTGCAGATATGCCCGACACCAAGGTGGATGGGTACCTACCTATGTCTTGGTTGAAGGACCATGACCCTGACATAGATTGAAAGACCGGATCACTAACCTAGGGCTCAGATTTCTGTAAAGCTAACTGCCTGTCAGAGCAGGGGCGGTTAGTGTTCATGACCGATGAAGAGTTACTAGCCGAAGACCCTAGTAATGTGTACCTATTGGGAATTGTGCAATTCTCCGATGAGGAAGGTTCCGACATTACAGTTAAGCTACTCCCGGAGTATAAGGACTACGGGGATATCTTCGATCAAGAACGGATTGAGGTGTTACCGGAGCACTCGAAGTATGACCATACACTCGAGTTGCAACGTGGAACTCAACCTCCGTTTGTGCCTATCTATCCGTTATCGGCAAAGGAGCTTAAGGCACTCCGTGAATATCTCAAGGACATGCTGCGAACGGGAAAGCTGCGGCGATCCAGTTCCTCAGCAGCAGCCCCTATCCTCTTTATCCCAAAACCAGATGGCACATTAAGAGTGGTACTAGATTACCGAGGGCTGAACAAAATCCCAGTGAAGAGCAAGTATCATCTAGCGTTGATAAACGAACTGCGAGATAGGTTAGGAAAAGCCGCTGTGTTCACCAAGTTCAACTTAAAGCACCGCTACTACCTTCTGAGGATGGCAGAAAGGGAGGAATGGAAGAAAGCCTTCCAGTGCATATATGGACTGTATGAATACATGGTCATGCCGTTTGGGTTGCGTAATGCGGTGGCAACTTTGCAAAGCATGATAAATGAGGTCTTTCGGGATCTCATGGACGAAGGAGTCATCCCATGCATGGATGATATCCTGATCTACTACGAAACTATAGAAGAGCAGGTCGCAATGGTGAGGTGTGTGATGGAGAAATTGCTGAAACCTAGACTATGTGTAAGCAGGAAGAAGTCTGGTTTCCACCAACGGGAGGTTGAATTCCAAGGATACAAGGTCTCCGATATGGGGATCTCTATATTGTCAGAGAAGGTGCGGACAATCACGGATTGGGTACCTCCGACAGGCGTCATCGATGTTCAAAGCTTTACGGGATTTGCCAACTTCTATTGTCGGTTCATAGCAGGGTTCAGCAAGATAGCGAAACCTCTGACAGACTTGACAAAAAAGGATGTCCGATGGGAATGGACACCCGCTTGTGAGCAGGGCTTCAACCATTTGAAGAAAGCGTTCACGTCCAAACCTATCCGAGCACATTTTGACCCTCAACGGCCAACCCGGCTGGAAACCGACGCTAGTGTCTTTGCATTAGGAGCCGTTCTCTCCCAGTTCTGTGAAGATGAGAGATGGCATCCAGTTGCCTATCAGAGCAGGAAGTTTCGCCCAGCGGAGATCAATTATCATGTCCAAGACAAGGAAATAGCGGCCATCATGGTGGCGTTCAAAGAATGGGATCATTTGCTACGCGCGGTAAGGGAGCGGCTGGTGATCTATACGGATTATAAGAATTTGGAGTACTTCAATAGTAGCAAGGTTCTTAACCGCAGGCAGCACCACCGGGCTGAGTTCCTGCAACCGTTTAACTTCAAGGGGGTTTACCGAGAAGGATGGTTGAATGAGAAGGCAGATGCTTTGTCACGGCGTAGAGACTACCACCATGAAGGGGGGAGTGATTTCCCGCCACAGTCGTTTTTTCGCCCCAGGCAGTGGGTTGGGAGCCAGGAACGGGACATCTTGCGACCACAAGTGTTGCAGGTGTGCCAAGGATTTAGGCTCCAGTCTTCCTTTTTGGATCAACTGCGGGTAGCGATAACCGAAGACCAGGAGTGCTTAAGAATCCTGAAGGCAACAGCTTCTGGTGACAAAGAGGTCGACTGACATGACACGACGGAAAAGGGCTTACTCCTGTCCAAGAAGAGGTCGTTTGTTCCTCAGGGTCAGAATCTAAAGCCGACAATCATGAAGACAGAACATAACTCCCGAATCGCTGGACACTTCGGGACTTACAAGACCATTGGCAGGGTTAGGGCTAACTTCTATTAGCCTAAGATGGATGAGCATATCACTGACTATGTGCGGACATGTGATGCATGCCAAAGAAATAAATCTATCAGGCAGAAGAAGTTCGGGCTGCTGGAGCCTATTGAGGTTCCTATTCGGCCGTGGACAGCGATTTCAATAGATTTCATTGTAGCGCTGCCAGAGTCCGAAGGGTATGCCAAGATCTGGGTCGTAGTGGACAGGTTCTCGCAAATGGCCCATTTCATACCCCTGACCACGGAGGTACCTATCAAGGAGCTTGCCTTGATATTCCTGAAGGAAGTTTGCCGCCTTCATGGACTCCCGGAGTCAATCATCTCCGACTGAGATAGCCGATTCACATCCAAGTTCTGGATGAGCCTAATGCACTTGTTGCAAGTAAAACTAAACGTTTCGACTGCATTCTACCCTGAGACTGATGGGCAGACTGAGATGGTTAATCAGACACTGGAGCAGTACTTGCGTAGTTACTGTTCCTCCCAACAAGATGATTGGGTTTCGTTGTTACCCCTTGCATGGTACGCGTACAACACCTCGACATCAGGACCCACCAGGTTGTCACCTTGTGAGATCAACTACGGGTTTAACCCAAGGACAAACTGGGAGGGTATCGTGTCTGATAACCAAGCAATACACCCTAGTAGTGAGCTCTGGGTTAAGGAATAGGAATGAACCTTGGCAGAGATTCGAGAAACGATCCAGCAGGCACAGGCAAGGCAAAGGCAATGGCATGACCACAAAAGTTTGCTATCACCGGACTACGTTACCCTGGAGGATGAGGCTGCTGGGCAGGGGAAGAGAGTGGAGCGCATGATGTTGAAACGAAAAAACATCCGCACGAACCGCCCAATGGAGAAGCTGGATCGGCGGGTGTTTGGGGCTTTCGTGGTCAAACATCAGGTGGGTAACCGGGTCTACGAACACCCACTGCCCACTAGAGGGAGAATCCACCCGGTTTTCAAGGTCACGTTGCTCGAACCCTATTGCGAGGATCCGGAAGCAGGTAGGGTAAAGGAAGGCCCTAACCCAGAACTTGTAGACAACGAGCCCAGTTACATTATCAAAGCTGTTGTGGACAGCCGCTGGTACGGAGGAGCGAAGTCGAAGTTTCCGGCAGGCTTCGTCCAGTACCTGGGTTCATGGGAAGGCTGCGGGGCTGAGGAGAACTCATCGCAGCCCTATAAGATGCTAGAAGGGACAGGCTTACAGGCCATTCGGGATTTCCACCAAAGATATCCGTCCAGGCTCAGGGACCATAAGGTATTGGGGGAATTGACTCGCGGATATAAGAGGTGACACTAACGGTCTGGGACGAACCGTAGAGAAGAGGGGAGTGATGTAACAACCCAGCATACATGAGCTATGGTAGAAAGAACCTATACCCATACAGGGAGCCAGGAGGCGAACTGGTAGGAACCGGGAGGCAAGTAAGTACTTGACCTAAGGAGACCCGATGGTCCGGGCTCCGAGTATGAACAGAATTGGCTGGTCAGGCACTTAGGTACCTGGATACACCCGGGAGTGGTGTCAGCATACTTAGGGACGTCCAAAGTGGGGGTGGCTCAGCTAGGCCAGGTAACCGGAGAAAGGTCAGAAGCGTCTATGTGCGGCAACGCGATAGACACGGTAACAGGGAAAAGTTACCTTGGCCACCGGACAGGTTACCCTACCCTTAGGATCAGGTTACCCTGCCTTGCAGCTTGGGTTACCCTACCCAAGGGCCTGAGTTACCCTACCTTTCAATACGAAGTCCCGCGGGGAGTTCAGGAAAAATGACCAGAATTGTGGTCATGCGAAGCCATGCATGATACTAGAATCTGGGGTTCCAGGGGATGCTATTGGGCGAGCTACATAGCTTCGAGGAAGCTGTAAATTGAAGGCATTATTCCTATCATACCCCTCCGGCCCCGCCTTGAGGCCCAGACGTCATGGGCAAACGGTTGTGTAGTTGTGTGCAATCTAGCAAAGCGGAATCTTTGCAGACATGGTTACAACACCGTATACGTCACTACCGTCCGGTCGACCATAGGCTGTTCGCGGGATATACAGGCAGCCATAGCGTGGAAGGTGGAGTACCTCCTGCAAGTTGTTCGGAGTAAAACGGACCAAAATGGACGGAGTTAACGGGTGTTAACCATGGGGGTCCCAAAGGTAGTCCCGGGTGGTCCCGGGGCGACCGGGAGGATTTTACACCTACCAAGCCGGAACGTGGTCCCAACGCTATAGGCGCGGGAAGGGAAGTGCAGAGACACTAAAAGCATGGTTCCTACCACAGGTAAGGTAGATCCGAGCTAGTGGTCATGGGTAGCGCCTATTGGATCACTCCCGGACTACCGTGCCCTGCGGAAGACACTGGAAGCCCAAGACCTGTAAATAGTAAATAGATAAACTGCTCGCGGTAGCCTCCGGAGTCAAGTAGAGATCAATGCATATGGGAAGCGTGTCATAGATAGTCTAGTTCATGAGGTTCCTTGACTGTTAGCCACTAGCAAGAAACCGATGCGCAGAAGCTTTCACTACGGTGGGCAAAATGGAAATGCACAACAGAAACGATAACTGCATAAGGTGAATGCCGACTAGAGTGTGTTGACACATGCATACCCCACAGGGGTGCCAGGCGACGTGTCGGACCACCCTTAGCGGAGAAGGGTGTACTCGAATGCTTGGAGTAAACTGATGGGGGAGTTTCTGGCATAAGATAAAGCTACATGAAAATCTATGCGAGAACTCTCCTACTCCAACAATCAATCCTCTCGAGACCTTAATTGAGTGAAGCATCAGGCTTAACGATATTAAGTTTTACCGTTTACTTTACTCTTACATCTGTATAAACTTTTGGCGATAAGTTTGAAGGTGTTTGGTGCGGTCGCAACCTTGGGATCCATCCTCCTCCGGATGCCCCTGTTACAATCTGGGCTGAGTTGTTCGATTCCCGGCAGAGTTGGGCTCCCAGCTACCATTACCTGATTTACCGTAGCGGGTCACTTGTCCTCTGGTTTGTTGTCCTCCCACCATCAGTTTACCAGTTCCATCACATTTTCTAACCCTTCGCCAGGTTCCAGCTGTTTTCCATTTCTGCACACCCTGGCTATTTTGCCAGAAATTGGTAGTGGCCATATCCCTTCCTGTGGTCCCGTATTACCTCCACCTCCTGTTCTGATTTTTCGCTAACCGTAAGCAGAGGCGGCTTTGGGTGGCCTCTTCCGGGGAAGACCGTATTGTTATTAGGGAGGTATCGTTTTACAGTGGATGCGTGGAATGTCACTTGCCGATTTCTGTATATTCTGCCGTCCATTTCTACCATGCAGTTTTGGGTATGTTCATCCTATTGAATTGTCTTAAATGGTCCTCGCCAGCGGGGTTGCAATTTCTGACCTTGCCCTGATTCCGTCGTGCACAGGTTTCCATAAACCAATAACCGGTTACGTTTCCCTATCGTTGTGTGGTGTCTGTGCCATTTTGCGCCCGTTCTTGTACTGCTAAATCGCGCCAATTTGATAGCATTAAATGCGGTGTTTCGGATTACTCGCTGCCTGTTTCATAATTCGTCGGCCTCTAGAACTGTAGAATTCTTGAACATCGTCAGGGGAAGTAGCAGGTAATTATTTCCATAAACGCCATTATATGATGACATGACAAGCATTTCTGACCATCCTGCATTCGGGTATGCAGCCATTTCTGGTATGACTGTGCACCAATTGTTTTGTCTTGCATTGATTAGATTTCGAAGGGCTCTTTGCAATTCCAGAATTTTCCTTTCGACTTCTTCATTCATTTCATGGTGTCCTGGTGCTGCATTGATGTACTCAATTCCTCGCGATCGGTATTGTTGTCTCCATACATGTAACACAAATCGCGTGTCCGCATTGCTTACTTGAGATGTTGGGTAGCCAAGGGGTGTAAATATTTTGTTGCATAGTAGTTCCCTGGTTGCTATTGCTGTCACTTGCTTAGTTGCGGGTATGAGCCATGTGAATCCCCAAAACCTATCCATCGTAACTAGGATTGTGTCATATCCGCATGAATTGTGGAACGGTCCCGCAAAGTCAATGGCTATTGATTCGAAGGTTTCCGATGGTAGAATAATTGTCAGGGCCTTTCTGTCTGGTAACTTTGCGGGTTCTTTATTTGTTTGACAGGTGTGGCATTGGGCCATGTATCTGCGGGAATGTTTGCGCATTTCGGCCCAGAATAGGTACCCAGTAGTGTATCGCAAATCCAGCTCTGCTCCATGATGGCCTTTATTGTGGATCCGGGGTATCATGTACTGTCGCAGCGTCGTAATTCCCAATGCATGGCCTATCGGAACATACAGGCATTCTTCTCCATATCAGGGTCTTGTCTGTAGTATTCCATTTGCAACCTTGTAAGAGGCTAAGCCTCCCGTGGCGTCCACAGTTTTATTAACCTTTTTCCATGTGGGTTCCTTTCAATATGCTGCAACCATGTGCGCTCAGAACGTCCCAATCATTTCATGGACTGTCTACAAGATATCGCGCTCCTCCTCCATTTTGCTTCCTCTCCTTGTTTCAGGTCTGCCTTCCGCGGCGTCATCTTCCAAGACATCATACAGTCCATGCCGATATTTACTCGTTGTTGCGGGTATTGCTAAGACAATCCTTTCATTGCTGAGGCTTTCTAACCATTCTCCTCATCTAAGCGGTGGTGGGCTGTCTGGTCCTGGCATTCGGAATACCACTATTGTTTCACAGGTAAGGTCTTCTTTCAGTTCCGCTTGTCTGACTGGTGGCGGACTGTCCGGTTCTGGCATTTGGAATGCTGGGGCTTCTGGATTAAGCAGTGCCAGGATTGCATAACTTCTGGGCATTGTCTAGGTAAGGGTGGATGGCCCTTCCGCAGCGCTATTTGGTCTACTACTGGTTGTTTGTTGCCATACACAGTCATTGATTTCAGGGGACTCGAGAGGCCTTGGGTCAATTTCCCTACTTGGAGGACTTGGTCCTTCGCTAGGTGGGTAAGGAGTTGGGTCTTTCCACCGCCTGGGATAGTTGCTTGTGAATTTGATCGTGGTTTGATGATATGGGCAATGATCCACGTAGCAGTGTGAGTAATACAATATGCTATGTTGCAGTTCTTCGGGTAGCATGCTTCACATGGTACACCGGTCGCCGCAATTATTTCCTACAGTAATTGAGCAGGGGCGTACTGCGGGTACAGCAGCCTAATTGGGGTAGTCAGTATATGAGCAAGGTAGGGAGGTAGGAGAGATATCTCCTTTGGGCTCCATTGTGTTTGATTCTTGCTCATAGACTCTGTTATCTGAGATGTCGTCTGCTTCCTTTGTATGATCGTGGATATAGAGTGCATTCAAGTCTGATCCTCTCTCATATAGTTGGGAAATGGCATTAGCTAAATAGTTCCTGGTTCCTGGTGTGTAGTCTATCTTCATGTCATACTTTCCTAAGGCACCGAGACATCTAACTTGCTTTCTGCTTGGGTTCTTTGCCGTTTGTAAGTGTGTCACAGGCTGGTGGTCCGTAACTATTGTAAAGGCATTTCCTGCTAGTGCATTGTGGAACCGATTCTGTGCTTCAACTATTGCTAAAGCCTCTTTATCGGTGGTTCCATAGTTCATCTGTGCCTTGGTAAATTTCCTGCTGTGTAATGCAGCTGGTCGGGCTGTCGCGTAAGTGGGTCCTTGTCCTACTCCTGCTCCTATCCCCAGATCCGGGGGATCCATTACTAGCCAAATGGGGTCCTTGCTTAGCATATGCATTGGCCGCATAACTTGATGATCAACAATCTGCTTTTTTACTATTTCGAATCCGGTCTGATGAGTAGTTGTCCATATGAATTTGGCATTCCGCGTTAAGTCCATTAATGGTGCTGTCATGGTCACATGATCTGGGAGGAACTGGGCCACATAGTCCACTATTCCTGCAAAGCCTTGGAATTCCTTTTTGTTTTGGGGTGTTCCCCAACCCACGGTAGAAGATATTTTCTGGAGGGATGCATGGATTCCTGCGCTATCTACGATGTGTCCTAGTACTTCTAGCTTGTCTGCGAATAGGACTGACTTCCCTTTGCTTGCATCGAATTCTGCCTTTCTGGGTCGGTCACATACCTAGCGTATGTGCCTTTCATGTACTTCTGATGTATCCGAGAATATGAGAATATCATCAATGTATACCCATACAAAGTGAGCTAAGAATTCGCTTAAGATGTCTTCCATTATTCATATAAATGGTGCGGGTGCATTCATGTCTCCTTCCAGCATTACTTTGCTAAGAAATTCTGCGAATAGGGTTTTAAACGAGTTGAACTTAACGCTGTCCTTGTCCACTCATGTTTGGAAGTATGCTTCGCTTAGGTCAATCTTACTTCTGAATAGTGCTCGTCCAATTCGGTGAAGGATATGCTGTTGGTTGGGAATCGACGGACGAGACGTGATAGTGTTATCGTTTCTCACTTGCAGGTCCACCAGAGGGGGGATTCTTCTGTCTAGTTTAGGTTGTACAAATATAGGTGCCACTCCCGGAACCTCCTGTTGTACAATTACTCCAGCCAATAATTTCTTGTTTATCCAGTTCATAAGTTTTTCCTTATACGCTTTTGGGCTTGAGTATGTTGGTTGGTTCCTTAGATCTATTGGATCTTTTAGCTGAATATGAGTGTTAATCTTAAGTACAGAGGGTAGCGTTGCAGGGGCCTTGTCTGGGAATACATCCTTGTATTCTTCTCACAGTTTCGGCAAGGTTGCATTTGCAACCGCGGTGCAGAATTCCGCACTTGTTGGGTTGCATAGTACTTGTAGTTGGTTATTAGGAAACTCCACTGTGGTGTTCCCAAACCTGATAAGGGCGTTATGTCATTACCTGAATGGTATTCCAATCGGGCATCTTATTTTGCCAAGTTTCCTGCCAACACCTCCTGATCTGTCTATTTCCTTTTCCCGCTTCCTATGGTCCGCCCACATTCCTCCTGGCTTGACGAGTGGGAACCTTTCATTGCCATGTTGACTGTTGTTGATTCAGGTAGGGGTTCCGTTTGTATGCCGTGGGTAGAGATAAAGGTAGTGCTGACAATGTCATAGCTGCTTGTTCTTGTATCGAACTGTACCTTTGCCAGATAGCTCTCCCTGTGGATCGCTCCTTCTAGTACGTCACGGGGCTGTACTTTCAGTGCTGGTTGGGTACGGAGGCTTTCCATTTCCTGCGAATTAATTTCCACTTTGTGGTGTTCAGTTGCTGCCATGTGGTTCATGCTAGCCTTACACTTGGCTGTCTTTCCTTTTCCCTGTTTGGCCTAGCAGTTCTTTGCATAATGCCCCTTTTTCCTGGATTGAAACTTGTGCCTTTATTGCGTCGTTTCTGCTTCTTTTCTTTCTTGTCCTTCAAACCTTAGTGGTATGGCTTTTCCTTTCTTTTGTTGTCCCGTGACGACAACAATTCTTTACTGTTCTTCTGCCACATTATGTGGGTTCGGTAAACTCCTGTTTCATACCCGATAGCATCCCTGCATTCAGCCCGTTTGACTATCTTGTCACAGGACCCTGCACCTTCATCCATGGGTTCTACCTTTTGGCGTAGTCTGCGATGCATTGCTTCATACAGTCTTTGTCACTGAGTGTACTGCGATACTGTTCTGGTAGGCAATCTTCATGATTCATTAGGAGATCCATTGCGACTATGGTTATTCTTTCTGTTTCCCCGTTTCATATTTGTTCGATTTCATGGAACCTTTTATATAGTTGTTCCGTGTTTCGCAAGGATTGGAATCTATCTTGGAGCTATTTTATCAGGGTCGTTCCTCAGATTCCCTCTCCCCTCTCACAGTAGTTCATTGCTTGGTGGTATGCTTCGTCTGGCTTTCCAGTACAGAAACTTCCGCAGTATGCTCCGGTTCCTTTCTTGGCCTTTTCCACGCCGTGCAGGGCAAGGTATTAGGAAGTGGTTGTTAGCCATTGATAAAATGCTGCAGGTTTTAGGTCTTCCTTTTCGCCCGAGAATGTGGGTGGCAGCGGGAGTTTGATTTCGGGTCTTGTTCGCCCGGCCAGTTCTCCTGCAGACGTCTCGTGCTGGGACTCGTCGCTGCTGGAGCTGTCGCCTGGCGGGCTTTGTGAAGGGTTGCTGAGGGGTTCTTTTGCTCATTCTTTCACTATCCCGTGATCTGACATTTCTTCGTAGTCATCTTCCTTCCTTGGTGTGCGAACAGGTGGGTGGTCTTTCCTCAGTAGTTGCGCAGGAATCTTTCCTTTGCTGGAGCTGGAGGGAAAGAGCCCAGGAATGCTGGTTGCTGCCTTTGCTAACTCGCCTGTCGATTCGCTAAAGGACTGTGTGGCCAAATGTCGAGCTAATTGTCTTTCGACTTCTTCAATTAAAAAGTCACTCTTTGGCCCTTTCAGTTTCTTGTGTCACCTTCTTTTAGTAAGAAATTCTTGTGGGACCTGCTTCCCACTTCCTGTCTCTAGTGACTCAACAGGACTGTGTTGGCGGAGCCAAACCCCTCATTGTGCCGCTCCCCACTCCTAGCTTTGATGCAGGACGTTTGTAGGTTGATCGGACGAGGTCCGGGCAGCTTTCTACCCACCCCCTGAGGCTAAAAAAATGTAACGTGTTCGGGCCAGGCCCTAGTGACGTAGTGGTGCGATAGGGGCAGATGGCTATTTGGTCAACAAGAAGTCAGTGCTGTTTGCTCAAGCGGTCTGCCAACGGCGTGTAATAGGAGATCAAAAAAGTAACCGTTCCACCGAGTAGATTAAGAATACTGTCTCTCGAAGTCTGCTATTTCCATCGCGAAAATCAGCGGACTTGAAATACAGGATATTGCTTATCTCTAGTATGAGCGATATTCCACAATATTTTGTGTATCAACCGATAGCACACAAAACAATACAAGTATCAAAAGATACTATGAAACCAAACATAAAACATTGTGTGTATCAACCGATAGCACACAAAACAATACAAGTATCAAACCGTACAGTGGAACCAACATAAAAGTATGTTTGCATCAACTGATAGTACACGATACAATACAAGTATCCAACGATACTGTAAAAGCAAACATAAAACTGAAGTGACCAGACAAAAGTCTTGGCGATCACGTGATTTCACTTATTGCACAATTTTTTAACCATCCAATAGTATGGTTGCAACTTGACGATCATTCAGGAACATTACCAATACATGTAAATTAAAGACTTGCAATATATGAAAGACTCAGAGTGCAGAGAGTGAAACAAGAAAATTACTAATAGCGAGTGTACCATCCTTTTGCATCAAGAACAGCCTGAACCTGGACTGGCATAGACTTCCATACCTTCTCCAAGAACTGAGGTGGGATTGTCTCCTACACCTCCGGAGGAATCTCGCAAAGCCTCTGCTTAATCTTCTTAGGGCCTCCAAGTGCGTGAACAATATCTGGGTACTGTTTATGCAGCCGCTGTTTCAGTTCAAGCCACACATGCTCAATTGGGTTGAGGTCTGGGGAGTAGGGGGGGTGGTCTTCAAGTGGAATGTTGTTGGTATCGCACCATTCCTGGAGAACTATTGCTGTATGGGGCTTCACGTTATCCTTCTGAAATACCAGATCACCAATAGTATCGCGAAGTTGTTCTATAACAGGAAGTAGACATGTTCTCAACAGCCATAAATAGACCTAACGATCTACAGAACCGGTAATAAGTGGCAGAAAGGTACCCCAATTTCGACCCCAGAAACAGCCCCATACCATGGGAGTAATACCCTTTCCTTTTCCTACCGGGTGTACATACTCTGGGAGCCACTTCCCATCTTGGCGCCGGAAGACCCACCGCAGATTAGGATCGCGCGCATGCTCAGCTGAGCACTCATCGCTCCCGCTGACATCTTCGCAGTCGTCAATTGTCCAATTTTACCACGCAATTGCCCTGGCTAACGGCTGTTTTGCATGGTCCGGGGTCAGCTTTGCTCTTTTGGTTGCCAACTATTTGCGTACCCCGGCCTTATGCAGTACACTTTCGATAGTGCATAGTCAAACGTGAGGGGCACATTTATGGTGCAACTCCTGCCATGTCCAATCCCGCTGTCGGCATGCTTCACTGATAATTGTGCGATGATCTCGATTGCTGAGCTTGCTGGGGCGACCGGAGCAAGATCAATTATCAATGCTGCCCCCTCTTTCCAAGGCATGGGCTAAGAAATTCCGAACTGTTGACCAGGAGCGTCCAACCAGTCTTGCCACTATCGAGATTTCCTGATATACCCAGAAAAAGGTAATTATCATGCCTTTTTCCACATCTGTCATCTCATGGCGATTGGTTTTTGTTCTTTTAACTGCTTTGGTGGGCATGATGTCACAGTGGTTACGAAGAATGTCCACAATCCCCAGTCGCGAGTTACTTATCTGGGTCACTTACTAAGCATTTCACCAAGACTTCTGTCTAGTCGCTTTATGTCTGTATCAACCGCTTGCACACGGCCCATATAATTATCAAACGATACTGTGAAGCCAAACATAAAACTAACCTAGTACCCATAGCAGTTACAAATACGTTCATTATACGATACACTTCTACATTCTACTGCTATCTTGACATTTAAAGCGTGCCTCCCTAGCAATCACTTCCTCATGTATCGCGCCTTAGAACCGACTCGCTTCTCCTTGTAGTCTCCTACAGTCTAACCCCATCTTGATATCTTCTGCACTACTGCGGCTCACAATGACCTCCTTCAATGACCCTGGAGGACAGCTTATCCAGCACCCTCTGGTATCTATCTCAAATCTACCTGCAAGGAAATCCACCCATAGATGAGATCGAGTTTGATCTGGCGATAAGCGAAGTCTGCGCAGACGAGAATGTTCCCTCCCGGTTCAACCATCATGCGATCCCGTGGACCCTCAAGACCCGCACACTTATAGAAAGAAAAGGCAAGATGTCACAAGCAAAGATTGCAGCCAGATCGGAGTATTGTAGCCATACGGAGATACTGTGTATGTAGAGACAGCAAAGGCTGATCAGCACATGGGGGCCAGGCCCAGATAGTCCTTTTCCACTACCATCACCGCCCCCAGTAGTTGACATTCCACTGCTACAGCTAGGTTGTACACCAACACCTAAAAATCCCGCAGGACCACTAGTACCCAGGTGCCTCACCCAAAGTGTCACAAAGAGACGAAGTGGGCAGAGGGCGCAATCTGGGACACCAACTCCCTCAGGCAGCACTGACTTGGGTGCCTTCACTGTACACATTGGGACACTGATCGGCCTATTAGACCACAGCATCACTGAAACTCAGAATGGCCGGATGTTCATGTATGGGACCCTGTCGGTGTAACAGGAGCACCCCTAGGAAGATGGATCCCAAGGTTGCGACCGCACCAAACAACTTCAAACTTATCGCCAAAAGATTACAGAGATGTAAGAGTAAAGTAGACGGTAAAACTTAATATCGTTAAGCCTGACGCTTGACTCAATTAAGGTCTCGAGAGGAGTGATTGTTGGAGTAGGAGAGTTCTCGCATAGATGTTCAGGTAGTTTTATCTTATGCCAGAAACTCCCCCATCACTTTACTCCAACTATTCGAGCACACCCTTCTCCGCTAAGGGTGGTCCGACACGTCTCATGGCACCCCTTTCAGGCATGCGTGTGTC